>JAQNCA010000005.1:9452498-9468852 GCA_029783725.1 Acanthurus tractus | reverse complement strand
GCAGGCTGGGTCAAAGCGCATACAGATAGCTTCAGAACCAGCTTTACAGACACACACACACACACACACACACACACTCGGTAGAATACAGGAATGTTGAGTGTGGAGCCCAAGTGAGCAGCATATGTTTGCTAACCTCTGACCTGCGCTCTCAGTCCTGCCGAACGCTGTCGTAGACATGACATGACACCTGTCATAACATCTCACGGCAGACTGTCAGTGGTGGACTAATTACTTTACACAGTGTCACCCCCCCAACCCCTACACTGCTATGCTAACCCTCAGGTGGTAAAGGGTGCCTTGGTCTGCAATATTGTAATTTGTTCAACCTGAAATTATAGATGCAAGAGAAGAAAAAACTGCCTTGACTTAAGATTTGTCACATACAAGCATCAGAGACCTTGTTTGTCCTCCTCTCTAAATAGCTGCAGATGTACCAAATATCTGTTGCTGCTGACAGTGTTGCTTGGTGTTGTTGCTACGTCTTCAGATCCATCCGCCCCTCCCAGCCCAACAAGCCTGCGTGTCACCAACGTGACGCTGGGAGACGAAGGCCAGGTGACAGCTCGTCTCAACTGGACCCTGCCAGAGGAGCCCGATATCCCAATCCATCACTACAAAGTGTTCTGGAGCTGGACTGTGCCCACCAAATCCATGGTGCCGTCCAAGAAGAAAAGGAGAAAGACCACCAACGGGGTAATCTTCTCACCCTGTCTCAGTGATGTGTTTTTTTCCCCTCTTTCACTCCTTTTTCCTCTCTCCAAGCCTGTGGAGTCTCATTTAGGATTATCTCAGCATCTTCCACTCAGGCCTCAACACATCTCTGTAAATATCCATGCAGGCTCACGGTGACGGAAAAAAAATGGAGAAAAGTAGAATAGGAGTTGCTTTTATTTGTATATACTTGCAAGGCTATCAATCACAAAGAGATTGATACAATGTGTTCCTCATTGTTTCAATTCCTCACACTGATGAAAGAACCCTTAAATGCACCGTCAAGCTTTGAATGAAAACACATTAAGTGTGATAAATAGCCCTATTTTCAGTGATAAATCATGATTTCAAGGTCTGAGTTTCTTAACTATCTCAATTTGTATGGTTTACATTTTTGTTGGTATTTTGAAGCTTTCATTTTCTCCTACTCAGTGTTTGATTGTGTAATTCAGCTATTTCTAAAGTGGTACAGGGGTTTGTTTATTTATTTTTTCTCTTTTTTTCTACATGGATCTCAGTAGTTTCAAAGTCAAGTGGTTATATAACTACACTCACAACTCCTATCCTATTATTATCTTTGACATTGATGCATACAGTCAATTTAAACTAAGGGGAGGCTCAGTAAAACAGGACAAAACAACTAAAAACATCCAAGAAACAATTTAATAATCCCCAATTATGACATAAATATGATGTTTAAAGGAAAATAAAGTTGATTTCTATTGTTACTTCATAGGAACAACTTAGTTTGCACACTGGAATGTTCTCAACTATTCAACCCAACCAGAAGGAGGAGAGTTTTTTATGTCCATTTGTCCATTTGACAAAAGCTAACTTACAATCACAAAGAAAGACAAATACAATTTGGTTATAAAAGCTTAAACAAACAGGCAGGCTAAGAACTTACAAAGTGAGACCCCATGGCTTGGAAAACTTAGAAAGCCACACACTAATATTTTGATTGTATTGCAGATTTGTTTCTTTGCATATATAAATTTCCAACTATGTATGCACGCTTTGACTTGGACTGTCACAGATCGTAGCAATGAGTCTACATATAAATGTAAGTGACCTTTAGATAAATTAGACAACAAGATCAGCGACTGTGCCTTTTATTAATGACCGCATAGAATTGGCATTTAAAAGTTTTGTGAGCCATTTGCACAATATATCCAGTAACATGGGACCTGACATGCCTGTGGTTTGGTGCTTGCAAAGAGCATTTCATCAGAGACTCGGAGCAGAAAGACAGATTGTCTAGACAGTCCGCACACACCTCCACAGAGTCTTCTCCTGAATTAGTTTATGAAATGTATAGCAGATGTAGCACTGAGGAGATAGAGGTGGGAGACACCAGACACCTATTGACACATGTACTACTGGTTTTCACTTTGGCACCTCGGGGCTTCGAAAGAAGCCTGCTGGTAGAGGAATGTCAAAACACGCACAGTCAATAACAAGAACTCATCAAGCTCACGCTGATGGTGGAATGCTGCAAGTCAAACACTGTGAGGAAGCCCTGGGAGGCTCTGATAACATGGCTCCCTCACCAGACCCTGAAGGCTATCTCCTCACCATGATTCCTTCCCTTAGCTCCACATGTGTTCTTAATAAGCAGGGCTTTCCCACAGGCCTGGGTTGGCCCAGGCTGAGCTGAGCTGGAACTATGACTGGGTCTACAAAGGGGCCTCAAGTGACAGTGTGGTAATGTACCAAAATGCAATGCAGAATGCAAACACGCATGTGTTCTCTGTTGTCACAGGCTCAGAACTGGGTGGATCTGGAAGGGCTGCAGCAAAACAGCAGTTACACTGTAGAGCTGCAGGCCGTCACGTACTGGGGACAGGTGCGTCTGAAGAGCTCCAAGGCCTCTCTCCACTTCAGCACCACCCAGAATAACGAGTCAGGTAAACACAGGTGCTTTTTTGTCGGTCATTCAGCTGTCGGACATGTTTTGCTTTTCTGCCTCTATGTGCAGAGTTGGTCAGTCAGTCCATTAATTTGATCCAAAATATGTCAACAGCAGTTTGACTGATTTTTTTGTAAAATTTAATCCAGACTTTTGTGTTCACGAGAAGATAAATTCTGAAAACTTTGATGTACTGATTGCTTGTCTCACACCACAAGCAGGTCAAACTTTTATCCAGTAAAATATATTAGCAACATCTAATAACTCTGGTGATGCTCTAACTTCTATCTAATCCCACCATGAGGTTGACATTTGTGGCTTTTCAGGAAAATGTCTTGACAGCTATTTAATGAAGTCTAAAAGAATTAATTAAATTTGATACACACACTTGTGTCAAGCTCAGGATGAATTGAAATCATTTCAGTGATTCCCTGACTTTTTTACGTGTGCCTTAATCAGGTCAAATTTCACTGGTTAGTGTTGATTTATAATCTCAAATCCCTGACAAACGAGTGACATTTTCCATCATCCTCAGCTTGTAAATGGTAGCTTACTGACATGCCAGAAGAGGATGCAGTAAATGCAGTAACCCAGGTAACATTAGTGTGTTAGCTGTCTTATTGTGGGCACGCTAACATTTAGCTCACTAATGGCCCTCAGTAGAGCCTCAAAGGGCTACTAGCCTGGATGTAAACAAAGATCATTTGGCCATTTCATAAATACTTTCAGCCAATATATCTTAGTATTAGTTAGGGGCCATGCAGAAACTGATGCAACGGTTTTATAGCAACCAATTACAGATGGAAGGTGCAATTCAGAGAAACATGCAGGGTTATGCACCACCTCATATATACAGCAGAATATCTAGCAGAATCCAATTTTTTTTTATGTTTGTTTGTTTTCCTTGAGAGTTAAATTTTCTTAAATTACTGTCTTCGGGCAAATAATCATCATGAGAATCGCAAAAAGCAGAAAACGGCCAAAATATGCTGACGGCACATCTGCATTCCTGTGTGTTTAGGAAACACAAACCAAGCCTCAGTGCCGCGAGTGTGTACATTTAAAGTATGTATGTCTCTAGAGGGAATTGAACCTCTAACCCTGGCCGTGTTAGTACTGCGTGTACCCATCGAGTTTCACCACACTTAAGCATAAAGAAAGTGTTGTAACTGCTGTGATCTTACAAAGAAATAATTGTGTGTTCCTGTTACCAGGCTGGAGAGTTTGCCATGACACAGTCGCTGTTGTGTCTTAGCTACAGCAGCAAACATTTCTCTCTTTTCTCTTTTCAGTAAAATCAGTGCTCAAGTCAAAGAAGGAGGAGATATCCCCTCTTGGTCCGACCATGGCAAAACGCCCTGCTGGCCCTCTAGAGGTCGGCACACCCTTCTACCAGGATGGCCAGCTGCAGGTCCGAGTCTACTGGAAGAACCGAGGAGGTATGCACTCTGCTGCGTTGATTTATACCTTTGTTAGAATCGAATTAGCACTCCATTATACCCATCAATCACCATGACTCTCATACAACATAATAAAGTGCTATGACTAATTCTCAGTTACTCAACAATGGAGGATTTATTTATTTATTTTATTTTTTTTACAGTGGGAAATGAATAAAACTATGTGTCTTTGTTTGAGCTGGGTGATGTGAGTGCTGGGCAAATTGGTGGAAACCTGCACATGCAGTCGTAAAGTGGAGCCACTGTTTGCTAAAGAACAATAAACACAGGGATTAGCTGTGGATGGTATTTATTGACAGCTGTGTTTAATAGATCCTCGCCCTTGCATTAATGCTGGAGCAGTCCCCTTTTTGTTGTACAAGAGCTGATGTCATCAGGAAAAGAGGAGGCCTTGAGTTAAAGCACCGTAAGGGGTTAAAGCCTATAGGAATGCCTTTCCCAGCGGCATCCATTCCCCAACCCTTCTGTTCATACCAGAGTGGAAATATGGAAACCTTGAAAGCCACGCTCTCAGGGTAACCTGTCAAGTCCCATTCACTGGTCTATGTTATGTTACTAATATATGTCATCGCCTCAGCCAAACTCCACATCTTAGAGTCAAGAATGCAAAACCTGGCTGAAGGAGAGGCCTGGTCGGACACCAACTGCTGAATCAGAGTGAGAAGGAGAGAGAGAAGAAGAAGAAGGGGAAGATGGAGTTGGCCCAGAGCTGTTAGTGAGGTTGGCCTGGACTCAGGGAGCTGAGTGATGCTGACGAGGATCAAGCATGGCTGGGGACTCACAGCACTGCAGAGCAGAGTTAATAGTGGTCCAGCCTCTTTTGCTGTCTCTTGTTTCAGTGCTTGTCTGCAGTATGTGTGTGTCACTGCCAGTCATTAGTCTGAGGGATGACCCAGGTTTTTCACTTGACAACCGGGGTTCCACGACTGCAAACATACAGACATGCACATGGCCTGGGGAGTTGGAGTCCCTGGACATCTGGTTTTTGTGACAGACAAAGGGGACAGGTTGACTTTACCGTGATTAAACTCTCATCCATTGTCTCCGTGATCCAAAGCAGCCGGGCCTCTGGATCGTCTCCAGCAGGCGAAAGAGGGCCTTACTGTACACCAGCTCAGATAATATATCACTGTCTGCCCAACACCCAGACAGTAGACAGCAGGCCGGCGGTGGCGGCACATCTGAGGCTCGCTTCCAGACATGATTTATCGAAACACCGCCGAGGTTCTGTTCTCTACCTGATTTCCATGTCCCATTTCTTGTTTTACACACCACTTCCCCTCTCTGTGTCAGACCCAGCTAAGCAAATCTTGTTTATTTTTTCCCGATTTCCCTGTTCCCTGTAATTCCTCTCTTCTGCTTCCAAAGACCTCAGGGGCTCCTACTGCCAGATCTGTGTCTAAGCCTTCAAAGGGCCCCTTTTATCTCCCCACTACAACCCAGGCCCGCGCCGAGGGGCTAGCATAGCATAACTCAATTATTAATCGGAAAAGTATTTCACATATCTATGCAACATGGTTGTATGAATAATAAATTTCATAACACAAGATGAGGGTGATGGGCGGATAAATGCTCCTGATGAGCTTAGGAGGAGCTACTGTACAGTAATGTAGGCAAATGTTGCGGCTGCAGCCCGCAGCTGTCAGAGTTTGTGTGTCCCTGCATGACCAAGGCTGCAGCTCCAGTGATGAGAATGCAAATTTGTAAAGTTTAAGCAGAAGAGTTTGGAGCCCTCGAGCTAATGAAAGGCAGTTGGTAAATTATGTTAATAAGCTAATGCAAAGACAAAGACGAAGACGGAAGTACTGTCAAGTTTCTTTTTTTATATTTTCGGAGACACGAGTTATCACGATCATCGCTAATGGAAATAATGGTATCAGATCTCAGATAGGGAGCGCTGTGTTTTGTGAGATACCCATCAGTTAATCATTTCAGTCTGTTGGATTGTCTTTAGATATCTGATTAATGTTCAGTGGGTGCAGTGGTGTAACACAACCATGCACATTTAGTCAAGCACTGAACTAAGGTACAGTTTTAAGATATATAAAGCTACTTCATCCTTAAACCCCTCCACATTTCAAAGTAAGAGGGGCAGAAATGAACTTCTTTTTATTGGACTGCATTTATGTAAGCACTATATTCATTTGATGCTTTTGTCCAAAGTAAGCTTAACTTTTAAATATGCTCCAGCTGCATGTTGGTTGCTTTGCAGATTCAGATGTCACATACAAAACTATGCTTTTCTTAAGATACTTAACAAATAAATGCAGTTGTTAGGGCTTAATACACCGTTAGCTAGACAGAAGTATATAAAATAATGAGAATGACCTCCACCATGATCAGCAACAGTATTAGATTGTCCTTTAAACAGTAATGCAGTGGTACAGCTATTGCTTTTTGAGATTCAAACCTCTCTGAGGAGATGTTCAATCAGCCAGCTGTTAGCAGCTCACTCAGCTGCAGACTGTCTCATCTTATATTATAGCTGGTTCATGATCAAGGCAAAGCTATGACTGTGTGTCTAACTTACAGAAATCTGTGAGATGAAACAATATGGAAACCACAAGATATCTTCACTATTAATTTTTAATGATTTATAAAGGCATCAGACTATGGATCTGTGCCAGATCTGGAACATCAGTCTCATGGCTGATAAGTGAATTCCTTCAGTATCTGCTTTCAAAAACAGTATTGGAATGGATTGATCACATGTGTAATTGATTGATTGTAAAAAAAAATGCCTAAAGATAGTTTTCTTTTATGGGCCAGCTGTCTTAAGTATTTTTGATCCTTACAAAGAGCAAAGTATTACATTAGAGAACCTGGAACCATTAACAATTGCTATTTTTGCATCATGAATGAATCAAGTCTAAACAGTGTTAGCAGGAAATTGGCAGGCACCAGAATAAAACAAAGATACAATGACTTAAAACTAACATGGGACACTTTGCTTAATTAGTACTTAATGTTTAACAATTATAGCTCTGGTTGTTAAGGTTCGAGCCAGCATGAGTAAGCTAGATGTTGAAAGTGTCCAAAGTTCTCCCCCTTTAAAGACACTTCCTCAAAACACATGGACACACACTGCCTGACAACTCACCATAGAGTGCTGTGAAGGTCATCGCTAACTGTTTCAACTAAATCATGTCTCATTGACATGTAAAAAAACACCTGGCATTAGCATAGTGAATGTAAACGAATGTGGTTATCATTAACACTCGGGTGTGGAGCTGTTATGTTGGTTTTGAGGAACATTGGCGTCACTTTCACTGCAACTTTTGTGCAACCATCTCGCTATAGTGTCATATATATTTCGCTGTAGTGACATATCTGCATAGCCATCGAGAGAATCCTCCAGTCATGCACAGTGAGTGCACATGCAGGGTTTGGCCAGAGTACAGTGACTAAATAGGCTTATTACATGCCTGTTTTTTTCCTTTTTCGTCAAAGCATTTGATGATGTTGATAGCTATGGAAAGAGAGTTTATCAACAAAAATAAAAAAAAGAATGTTTCCATTCAACAAATATATTACCTACCATGACTTAAGGTACATTTTGTTCATAATGCTCCCACTCTTTTACTTTATTAATATTCTGAATGCACAACTTGCCCTTCAAGTAGTTTAACGTCATAAAAAAGTGACAGATCCGAATTTTGTTTGTTGACATGCTCTCATCTCATCCTCCCTCTGTTTCAGATCCAACCCTGAGTCGCTACCATGTCCAGTGGATGCCAGAGTACTGCAGCCACAACGAGACTAGAGGACCAGAGAAATCTGTCACACAGGTTAGTCCTCAGCAGTCGATTCACACACCTTCCAGCCCAGACTCTGATTACAAATTGCAGTGCGCAGGGCTGAGGCTCGATCATCAGCTGTGTGCTATGCAGAGCACGTGCCTAACCTTTTGTCTGATGCTTATAAAGGACAGCTCCGCTAAAGAAAAAAAACAACTCGACTGACTGAGCCGAAGCTATGTTGTGTTGAATTTGCACTGTGCAAATCACTGGCTGTTGTTTTGAATATTATGAGTCAGTCGTGTGGTCAGGCATGTGGTGTGTTGGCCAATAAAACGCATTTACTTAAACAATGTTTCCCGGAATGGAGGGGGGGGGATCACTCACCTCCATCTGCCCCAGCCATGCTCCTGCATGGGGCTTTCTTTTAAGGTGCAGTAGGGTCTGTGTAGGCGTTAGGAGAGTCTGGGGGTGTAGGGGTGGGGGGGTTAACTGCTGGGGCTCAGGCTGATACAGGATGGCAGAGGCCTGGCAATCAACACATTCTTTGGGGACCGGCGCTCTGGTTGCTAGGAAGTATACATCCATTTTCTATAGATCGCTGGGAAGGAATCCAGGCTTGTGCTTTTATGCAAGCACAGCGCCTCATTCACTTTTAATCAAAGCTGCTCCATATCAGAGAGAATATATACACACACCCTTTCTCAAGGGACTGCCCATTAATGTAGAAACTCTTTATTACAAATGCAAGATCCAAATCCACTAGTCAGCGGGATTTTTTTGTTTCCTTGATAAGACATGAAAAAGATTCGGTTGTTTTTTTTTTTAAGACCAGTAGATGATTAAAGTTTGAAATAAGTTTAAAGTGTAGGACTGCTGCACAGAATTCATTATAACATGGATTTACAGGCCGTTCTTTTGTCAAATTACATATGCAGTTACTGTGGTTGCTGTTTCATAATTAAGTTCTTGTGTTTTGCCACATGTGGAAACGATAAAAAATCATTTATATTACAAGTTGAATAGAAGAATAGTGGTCTAACCCCGACCATGTGAGTGTTCAAAGTGGTCCTGTAATGTGGGGCATATTCTGGAGACCTTAGTGGGAATGTGATCTGCCCTGGCGCTGTGTATTTAATTATCTCTGAAGCTCCATGGGACCTGACCTGGGTGACATGTCAAAGTCATCAGGGCTGAATAATGTGTTTCTTGGCTCAGGAGAACTACATCAACCTCCCGGGCCTGCTGTTCTCCTGCAAGTACAAAGTCACTGTTCACATGCTGAAGTCTAAGAGACGCTCCAAGGACGAGAGCATCACCTTCCTCACCCCCTCCTGCGCTACCATCCGGAGCAAGACTCACAAACACATCCCCTGCCCAGGGGAGGGAGGTGAGTATTCAGCTGTTTGACGCGTAAAGGGCATTTTAAAAATCAATCTCACTAAACAGACTCTGATGCTCATTGTGAGTTGTGCATTATGGGAAATACACATATTTGCATTCTTTCCAAAGAGATAGGTGAAAAAAACAGACAGCACTCTCACGGCTGTGCTGTAAATATGAAGATACATCCATTAGCTGGTTAGCTTAGCTTAGCACAGTGACTGCGGACAAAGGGAAACAGTTAGCCTTTCTCTGTCAGAACGCAACAAAATCTACATACTTAGAGCTCTGATGTTAACTAATTAACACATTATACTTTGTTTTACTCTTTTTCATCACCATTAGGTTTTCCAGCAGTTATGGGAGTAATATTGCTCAAGTTGCCACTCCAACTCAGAGTTTTTCCTGACACAGGATCAAAAAAACAAGTTAATTTCATAACTTGGAATTTTGAATAAACTGTATGAATCACTGCAAGCCCAGCATGTAAACCTACCCAGGATGATTAATTTTTTACTTTGGTTTCGGTAAAAAATCAATAGAGCAAGCTATAAATTCTTAATTAGGAAGTTCAGTTCTTGTTTCCTTTGGACAGTTTCAGGCTAGCTGTTTCCTGCCTGTTCACAGTTTGTGCTTAGCTAATAAGCCGCTCTCGCCACATAGTAGGCAAACAGGCATGACAGAGTTTTGCAAGAAATTGAACATGCTAATATTCCAAAATGTTGGATCGTTCGTAAAAATCATCTCCCTAATGAGCCTGCCGCTGTCCCAACAGCTCCAGGGCTTCCTAAGGTTTTGGCAAAGCCAGAGAACCTGACAGCCTCTTTCTCCATCAACGAGGGAAACATCACCGGCAACTTTCTGTGGCGTGTGTCCAGGGTGGCTCCGCATCAGCGAATCACAGGCTTCCAGGTCACTTGGGCCGAGATCACCACTGAAAGCCGGCAAAACAGCCTGCCCAACAGCATCATCTCCCAGTCGCAGATTCTGCCTCCAGTAAGTGTACTTTCATTAAAACAGCGATAATATATTTCTCTATTCTACCTCTTAACAATAGCCATAAAGTAAAGGCTGTTTTCAACTGCTGCAGATTGAATATGTTTCCAGATTACACAGAGATCATACTCTTTCATGTATTGTGAGTAAACTGTCATTTGCAGTATTACAGTATGTTCTGTCTTCAGCGTTTTCACAGCATCTGTCAGCGGTGAGGGTGATTTGAGGATAACTCTGTTGTGGCCTCTTTGCATGAATGTTTTGATAAGCGATGGTGTGTAGACAGACGCAGGGATAGATCTGAGGAGCTGTTGTGTCCTGCTGGAAGTTCTCCTCCTCTACCTTTTCATCTGCTTTCACGTCTTCTTCTTTCATCCTCCGTGAGAGCTCTGAAGAAGCCGCTCTTTGACATAATCTGCTCCATCAACAACACGTTCCGCCTATCTGCACCTCCCAGCCTCTGAAGCTTGTCTATAAATAAAACCACCCATTGCACACTTTATCAGGCAGGCAGCAAAAAAGAGAGACAGCAAGCCTTATGAAAACAAAGTCTTTGTTTTTGTCTGAGGCTTGTGCAAAGACAGCTATGCAGCTGATACTCCCTTGGTTTACAGCCCATTTAAATTCAAGTCCTGTCAAATTCAAAGGCACCCTGTTGTATTTCAGCTGATTGCATGTCTTCTGCTGCTCCCCTCCCTCCCTTTGCAGGATCATAACTTGCTCGTTGTGTCCAACCTGCGGCCATCCACCTACTACAGACTGGAGGTGCAAGTCATAACAACCGGAGGGGAAGGTCCTGCCACTGTGAAGACCTTCCAGACCCCGAACATATTACCTGTCATTCAACACCGTAAGTAGTAAGGCGCTGTCGGCTGTTGATATGTCAGACAACAGTCTGAGTTGTAGCTTTATAGCTCACTTTAACTGATTATCTGCTGAATTTTGCAGATCTGTTGTGCTCCATCTCGTCTACTTATATGATGTTTTTGTGTTCATCTGATGAAGTCTGTCAGGCTATTGTTTCACTCAAAGGCTATTACTGCTTGGTGCTGACAGCATACTGTAGATCATCTATTCATCCTTAATGAAACAGCTGACATTTTTATTAATGCATTCATTTGTGTTCTGCAAAGAGTTGAAAGATCAATATCACTCTCACCTCTGTGCCATGAATACAAGGCTCCAGCCAGCAGCTGCTTTAGCACAGAGACATGAAACACAGGGTAACGGCTAGCTTGGATCTGTCCAGCAGTACAACCTACCACAGTCTCTAAAGCTCTAATTAACACATCGCCAACAAAAACTCTGGCACAAAACTCTTGTGAAACAACAGATTTTGGCACGCCAGTTTTGAACAACTGAAAAAAAACATGTGGTGTAGTTAGATTACCCACCAGAAAGCAAATAAGCACAGTTCCCACAGTCAACAAAACTATTGCTTTCAATAAGGAACAAATATATCATAAATAAATTTAAATATACATTGTTACTCTTTGTCTAATGGATGTGTAAATCAGCAACTGGTTTTAACAAGTTTAACAAGACTTTATAAGGGGATGATAGTATGTTAGTGATGTGTTTATAGCTGATGTCTTTGAGTTGCTTCTCCACATTTTGAAGCAGCACATTCATTGTTAGTATCCTTTGCTCAAACCCTCAGTCTACATTGACCTACTATTTTAACCCAAACCATGATCTTTTCCCTAATCCTGAAGCAGTTTTGGTGCTTAAACCTAACCAAACAGTGACTGAATGCTGAAAACAATAAAAACTAACATCAAAATTAAGTCTAAAAATACAAAGTTAATGTTTAATTTGGTTCCCCTGGGGCGCAAACCTCAGTAGCCTGGGTGAAAGTCAAATGTTTGACTCCTTCAGCAACCACAACCTCCACCCTGCACAGACTCTGTTGGTCTTTACACTACATCACCTGACTTCCTAAAGCCTGTGCTGAACCTTTGCACATGTGCCAGAGTTTCAAAAAACAAGGTTTACCGTCCATAAACTACTCTGATGTCTGCCCCTCTGGTCAGCAAGAAGAGATGCTGAGCTTCCGCCACATTACATTGTTTACGGCAGCATTTTCTTGCGGAAAGACACTTAACGATGAGTGTCTGGCTCAGCAAAGGGAGAGGATGTAAAAAGTATTTATGACCCAGATAACAGCTCAAACATGGCTCTGTGTCAGCAACAGCAAGTAGCAAAACAAGCCCATTTATGCCGTATGAAATAGTCAATTATTACTAAGATCTAAATCTCTTAAGTGGCAGCTGACAGATCTCTTCTTTTTCTAGGACCCAGACTCCGGCAGCACCACTCTCACCACCAGAAGCCATCAGTAGAGAGGCACTGAGCTGCACGTGGAGGCAAACCCTATAGGGAGAAGTACCAGTGGCTCTCTGCTCCTGTCTGTCAGGGAAGGAAACGTGTGGAACCAAACAGAAACACAGCGCACCAGACCATGAACTGACCCCCTGCTGAAACATGGGTCCATCCTCTCCAGGCTCCACAACACATCAGCTATTCCTTCTTAAACCCTCCCTCTTGACTGTGAGACATGTCACCGGACGGGTTGGTCTGTACAGTGAAATTTACACCGCAAGGTCTCATATTGTGTGTTGGTTAGTGCTCAGCTTCCGAACACGTCCCCATCTTATCAGGAAAATATGAAACGTAAAAGTAGGGAACCCTTAAAACTGCTGGTGATCCAGCTGTCATTATACGCAGCAACAAGATGTTAACAAAATAACAAAATTTCTATATGATCAGCAAGCAATTAGCTCAAGGTTTTAAGAAAAATCAGTACTTTGGCAACTTAATTGAAGAAAGTTGAACATGGGTGGTAAGAAATGCCAGAACTGTAAAACAACTGTTTATTCATGAAAACAGAAAAGTAGAAATTCATCTATTTATTTCTTGTTACCCGTTTAAAGAGGCGCTTAGGCATACAGTCAGTACTGATGGATAATGTAACTAAAGTCATTGTTGTCTAACCCAGAATATTTCACATAGTATGTTGCATGTAGTACATTTGATTTTGAACTGTAAATGAATTACTTGCTTCAAATTGAAAGCTTGTAATGGTTTTGCATGACAACCGTTAGCATTCTGTTGGCATGAAATAATGTCTGTGTTACCTCTTTTCAGTATGTTAGCAATATTTCATTAACAGATTAACAAAGAATTATATTGGGAGTAATATGTAATGTTTATTAATGAAATTATAACTTGTGTGGAAATGATGAATTGTACATGTTCTTGGCTGTAGAAATATTTGTCGTGGAGCAGTCAGTGAATGTCTATATTTATTTATGTGTGTATTACAAAGTTTGGTTTGGATGTGTGTGAATGTGATTGTTTTGTGTGTTTTAGTCTCAAGTTTTTGAACCGGCAGCAATTCTTGTAAAGACATTTTGTAAAAATGGAATTGTAAATACAGTCTTATGTTACATGTTATTTTTCCATGGTAGAAACTGTACAAAAATGCTAAGTAATAAAATAATCCTTAACCAGTTCCCTTCGCTGTTTGTTTAATTGCAGCTGCTGTGAGGAGTCAATGGACATGTTTCTCTTCCCTGGTCTCAACTCTTTGGCAGTTAATGTTGCTTATTTTGGCTGTAAAAACCCACCATGGTGGACTGTACAGCAAATTCACTGATCGACCCAGGAGCCCGAGACATGCGCTCTGCAAGTCCAAATAAACAGGTCATGCAGCTCAATTCACTATCGCCGAGGTCGGGCACCCCTCAGCATAATGCTCTGCTTCTTGAGCACTTGTGTGTTTGAAAAGCATTAAATCCCTCCTCTGCTCAGCAGCCTTTCGCCCTCGTAAAATGAAAAGTGGAAATGTTTACAAGAAAATAAAGCCAAGAGTGACACTGTGAGAGTTAAGCCTATTTGTGTGGAGTGAATGATTTCGGGTTTAAAACCACAAGCTGAGTTATTTGTGTGTTGGATGAAAACCTTTTAAACGCACATACATTAATCCCCAAAAAGGAGTGCATGCAGAACAGCGTTTTTTTAGTGAATAAGTTTATGTTTTATTCTGGAGTTTAATTCCACCGGTGACATATTGTACAAAATGTGGGCGATTTCATTGTGCTCCAGGTTTTTTTCAGACATATTTTTACCAGAGTGACTCACAAGTTGTGCATTAACCACAGAAATGAGAGGTATTGCTTTGCACAGCATCAGTGAATATCAGTTTCCTCCTTAACTGATGTTTCACTCATTCAAACCACTGCAGCTCATCAGAGTATTCAAACCACAGCACCTGCCATGTTTGTGCTTGACATCCAATGTCAAACATTTTGTACTTCAAAATACAGACTTTCAAAGGCTCACTGTAGAATTTAGTGGCATCCTGTAGTAAATTTGCAATTAGACTTGAGTGAATAATTCTCCACTGATTCTTCCCATCCAAACCTATGGTGAAGAACCTAAGGTGGCTGAGGAACTCCAAACAAGCTAAAGGTCCTCTCTTAGCACGAGTGTTTGATTTGTCTCTTCTGTGCTACTTTAGAGACATGACAACATATCGTGCAACATGGAAAGGCTCACTGTAAAGTAATGAAAAACGTTTCTATTCCTTATTCCTATTTTTAGTCAATAACTTATCAATGAAAACCATCTGTTGAATTTATATTATATTCAATTTCTTTAATATTCTACAATTAAATTACCCGAAGTCATACATACTGGACCTTAAGAAAAAATTTGCACACCCCAAATAGACAAATATCCAACATGCTACTAGCAATATCACAGTTCCTTTTCTGCTTTTGGAGGTTAATCAGTGTCCATTCAGAGTTGCAAATAAGTCAGTGTGAAACGATAAATCATAACTCATAAACTGTATTGTTTGTGTCTGGGTGAAATATGTGCACAGTTTGTTTATTTGTTTGTGCTGAGAGTTGTTTGTGAAGAGATGTCGCTGCCCAGATGTTAAGATTTACTGCCTGCACTCATCACCATTTTTCTGCAGCAAGCGACAAATAGTTCGGAGCCCTTGTTTTCACACACTCAGCCTCTTCAGTCAGTCAATGCTTCGCCACTCACTTCTCAGGGATGTTGTTTATGTACAGTTCTATTATGTCACAGGAGATTAGTTCCTCTTGGTCTGTGCACGCTAATCCCTCTCTCTTTTCTAGGAGCCGGGCCAGTGTTTAGCCAAGGCTCCTTTCTCTGTGAGCCAGCTCGGCCCCTCTCCCTTTCAGACCGTCTCAGTCCCTCTCTCCACACACACCGAATACCATGGCCCTCAAGTGTGAAAACCTCAAAACAAAAGAGCCTCTAGCCTCTTTTGAGGCGTGTTGCAAGACGTCCAAGTCTCCGAGGACATAAAAAGACGGGGGGAAAAAAAAAATGCTACAACTAAATAATGGGCCAGTCGTCGGGACAAAAGCTTTGTCTCTGATGGTACAAGGCCAGTGAGGGCTTATTCACTTTGCATGACACTGCATCCCTATTGTGAAAGTCAGGCAGCGGATATTGCTTTCAAATTCAGACACATATTTCTGAAAACAATATAATTCATTTGGCTCTTTGAATAATCCAGCTCAGTTAAATATTTACACGTCTCCTGGTTGACATTAGCCCTGGTTGTATAAAAATGGAGAATAACACAGTGAGTCCATTGAGAGGAGCCCAACAAAGATGGGCTGTTTCTCCCACACATTTCCTTTGACCCCTCAGCACCAGTTCTGCAGATTAACATCGCAATGAGCCGTGCATCACTGTTTATCAAATTTCAGCCCCTTTTTATGGGTCATCCTACAGGGAATCCGAAACATTACTCTTTAAAGGTTCGGAGGAATTTAAGTTTGGATGATGGCTGCAATCATAGAGAGACATCGGAAGGTAATGAAAAAATAAAATAGATGGACTCTACTCTCTCTTTTTCGGATGACGTCTATTGTAACCTGACCGATGTGAAATTTTACTCCCATGTGAGTTTCGGGTCAGTGAGATCATCGAGCAGATCCCGATTACTACCACATGGACTCCATCCATTTGCACCGGTATTCCTTCGATAGGACGAGATGGAATATTTTGTCTGTGAGATTGATGAAAAATATCCAAGAGTGGGGGGGGGGGGGGGGGGGGGGGGGGGGGGGGGGGGGGGGGGGGGGGGGGGGGGGGGGGGGGGGGGGGGG
>JAQNCA010000005.1:9425041-9452398 GCA_029783725.1 Acanthurus tractus | reverse complement strand
TATACCGGTACTCCTTCGATATGACGAGATGGAATTTTTTGTCTTTTAGATTGTTTAAAAATATCCAAGTGTGCCCCCCCCCCCCCCTCCTCAAAACCCCTCCCCATTAGGCAAAGCAATGCTGCTTTAATGCCGCGGTATGGTGAGAAATCTGACCTTGCCCTGGGCAGTGGCATGTTTCTGCTTAGGCTCTGGTGAAGTGGGACCAGGCAGGGGACACATGAAAGGATCCCTCTGTCAGGCCGCAAAGATGTTCAGTCGAGGTCTAATGAAGACCAGAACACATGAGCAGACCTGAGAACATGCATGCCACACATTATAGAGCCCCCACCACTGTCGACAAGCTTTAGTATTCTCCCCCTGTTCTTTAAAGTCTGAAGGAAAGCCTGATGAGCAAATATGTGTGCAGCAGATTAAGAAGTAACACTTGCAGGACACCGTGATAAAACAACATAGACAGACAGATCCTGTATTTGTTTTCTCTGCTGTTTGTTTTTATTATGTGGAACTGCTATAATATTACCACGGCAGGATATTTTCATATAAACAAGGTTACCAGCTTATACGGTGCACCTGTGCAAGTATCCTAATGCAACAGCTCTCTGATAACTCCAGTCTCATTAGATTTACTTCGACAACGTGTCAGAAAGTTGCTGCTTCATCTCTGTGGTCAATTTGTGGCAGTAGCTGAGAGTGGAGAGATACAAAATATTAAATGCCCTCTTAGTGTGATCAATAATGAACAAAAATGTACAAGCATTAATACCACATTGTTGAAATACCACATTATAAGCAAAAGTCATGCATTCAAACTTTTACTTTACAAATGTGCAGAATTGTTAAGAAGTGTTAAGAGTGAAAAGTGAATGAAGGTAAATATTATGTCACTATTAATATTAAAACTGGATCTATTAAAACAATTCAGACTGTTTTGCATGAACTGATCATATATTGTGTATTCATAATGCTACTCTGCAGAAAAACTAGTAATTTTTAGCTGTCACATCACTGTAAAGAGTCACATATTATCTGTTGAAATGTAAATGAGGAATAAAGTGGCATAAATTAAAAATATTCAGCTAAAGAATTATCTTAAAATGTACTTTGTTTGGGTCTTTTTTTGTACCAGTGATTGCAAATATAGAATGATGCAATAACAAGGCTCAGATCAGCTTTAAAAATCAGCAAACAGTTGAATCAACATCTCTCTCAACAGTGCCAACAAATATAAACATTTTAGCAAAACTCTTGTACTGGATTGCACAGATTTACCAAATAGTGTACAGACAGATTATATAAGGAGTCTCACACCGTTATTTGGATATTAAATCTTCTGCTGATTCTCACAAAACAATTAGGTGACAGTATTAAAAAGTCTCTTATTCTGACTTCCTGCACACTTTGTTCAAAGGATTTGCCGCTCTTTGGAGTTTGGGTCAAAGGTAAGCAAGAGGTCCAGTATGTTTGTGTTTACAAAGAAAGCCTCACCAGAGGAATCATTATCCAGATCCCTCTTTCCAAACCAAACATCCTTCACCACAGGCGCACAAAGTGAAGAGATCAGGCAGGAAAAAGTGCCATCCAGCTGGCTAATAGCTGCTTATAATCCCCTCTGATTAGTGTTAATCCCCTTAATGCTCCTTCCTGAGAATAAACACATGTTGACCCAAGTGACCCGTTCCTAATTAATGAAGTTAGGAAGTTTGCTATCATCTACTCATTGTGAATCTCGTGTTATATGAGCTTGTGTTGCAACAAAATGTGCCTTTTATGACACAATTTATAGGTAATAACCCAAAACTCAGCAGCTGAAACTTTTAAATTAGGATCGCTGGCTGATTTCTGTTTTTTTTTTTTTTTTTCTCCAATACAATAAACCCCCCCCGGGCGTGACTAGCGACGAGGGGCAACTTTGAGTCTTGTGTTCTTTTCTCCTGTGAAGTCAGTGTGCGGGGTCGGTAGCCGGGGCCTCAGAGGCGAGGCAGAGTTCACAGGTCAGCATGTACCCAGGAGGATGTACGGCAGGGCGAGGGCAGGACCTGAGCTTGGGGACAAGGGAAAAGGGTCAGGGGTTGAGTTCACATGGAATCCACACAGAGGATGTTGAAATAGATATTGTCAGGGGAGAGCAGAGCTTCCTCCACTTTTTCTTTTTTTTTTTCTCCACCCGCTGGCCTGTTGCTAAGGCCCTCCACAGGACGGGTGCAGAATCAGAGACTGTTAACACATCTTCGGCTCTGTGCAGTAATTCAGAGGTGTTAATAAGATAATACAGCTGCCATCCAAAGTAGCAGTTACAGTACAAGTGGAAGTTATGACAGGCATAATTTGATGTGTAAACAGCGCGCTTCAGTGCCTCTGCTTCCTCGTTATGTTGAAATAAACTCGCGTGACAGAGAAAAGTGCAGTGAAAAAATCTCTTCTTAGGGCCTCTGTGGAGATTAATATCTCTCTGTGCTTCAATTTTACTTTTTTCACAATAACAAAGAAAAAAGAGTTTTTACTTGAGCTGAAGAAGTTTTAATTTGAAATTTCAGAGAAAAAAAAATTCAGCTGTCTCCATCTTAATCACCGGAGTCAATCTTTTAAACAGATGATCCCTGCTTCTGTGTGACGTGTTCGCTCTACATATTATCAATCAACATCTGGTTTATACTTAGAAGGATAAATGTGCCTGTTTGTTTACATATAGAAAAAGGGGCACCGGAGGTAATTAGTCCTCGCAGTGACGGCGCTGGGAAATGTTTCAAAATTTCTGTTAAATCCATTTGTTGTCCTGAAAAAATTAAAATGAGGCATGAGCTGAAAAGAGAGCATGAAATTGATTCTGCTGTAAAAGAACAGCTTATGAGCGCAATCACTGCCTCACTATAGAGGTAAAAGCTTTTTAAAGGCCCCGGAAAACATGGAACAGTAATTGACTACAGAGATAAATTAACACCAGGGTAATATGATTTTATTTGTACAAAAATGATGATCTAATTTCATTGTAAACAAAGCCAGCACATGGCTCAGCAAACCACAGTGTTTATATAATTAATATGCAGTATTTCATCCTGTCTCCCCCTCCTCCTGTATATCTGTGTGTGTGCTCTGAGGCTAAGAGCTCATTTCCACCCTTGATGATCACAGGCACCATTGATTGTGATGCTGACGAGCGGGCTAGTTCTGCCCGTGGCGTACAAAGGAATCTGGACATGTTTAAAGCACTAACTTTCATGTTTTTAATGCCGGTATGAAGTTGAATGCCGATGTTGCGGGCAGCTGGCTCTCATTAAAATAACATGATGTCAAACAGAGGGCCTGGCTGGTGAAAGTCAACCGCTCTCGCTCTCTGGTCGTCTCCCTGCGTGTGCCAGCAACACTGAGAGCATGTTCGACCTGCTGGACTCGATACCTTGGCTTTGGTCACTCATGTCCAATGAAGTATTGAAAAAAAATGCCTCTAAATTTGAAGGAAAATCATGCAAAATATATCATAAATATATATATATATATATATTGATATCATTCCTCAGAGTGCACACATAGCTATTTTGTTTTTATATAAATATATATTTGAATGTCTTTCTTTTTTTTCTAATAAAACTTATGAGTGGTTTAATCAAAGTTGTTCCTAGTTGCTCAATTAATAGCTAATAAATAACTGTAATGGTCATTACTGCTTTATTAATGGTTGATGAATCATATAAAGTTATTCCAAGAGAAAGTTAGGATCAGTATATCATTATCTCCATCATTGGCCTGAATTTGTAATATGTGTGGGATTTCCTGCCTTAATGGGGAAAAACTGACTGCAAGTGAAGGCTGCTGTTCTAGGCACAGGTTCCTGTTTCTGTTTGAATTATGTGGTTACAGTTCTTCAGTCATAATGTAATGAAATCCTGCACCAAGTCACTGGTGTGATGTCTGTTAACTTCAAGGAATTTATAGTATCTGAACTGTTCACAGGTGTAGTGGATGGATATGTTACCACAAATTTTATAAAGATTAACAGCTTTTTAATAAACCTTTAACTCCAAAGCCAAATGTGTTCCTATTACTGTCGGTACAGATCTGAAACACATACTTTTTGGCCTAAAAAAATATTAAAAAAACATGTAAACATTCCAAAAAACATGGAAGAGCATGAAAAAGTATGCCTTATTTATAAAAAAACTGCACTGTTTAAGCAACATCCAACCGTTCCATGACTTGAATTTATGACCTCAGCGATGGCTGACCATTTCCTGTGCCTCTGCATGCTTCGAGGCACAGCCTGCTCTTGTTTGTCTCAGCGGGTGAGGACGATGGCGAGTAGAGCATGATGGTATATATCTCAGCCACACAACTGAAGCCTTTGTCAGTTCACATTTTCAACAAAGCAACTGACTATTTCAAAGAAGGTATGAATATCTGTAGCGGCTATTAACTAGGCATTAATATCTTGGCACGGAGGGTTGATCAGCAACATGAAATAAAACACTGACATCTCAGCCATAAATCCTATGTGTAAATGCAGCGTTGCAAGTGTTGCCTTTCTGGAGTCTGTTTGCAACATAAACAGTTCCGTTTGTGTCGAGGTGTTGAGTGGACATGAGATTTAGGTGAGCTGAGGGACTCCTGTGATTCAGTGTCAGGACGGGCGACTGTGTCCGTGCAGCCTGTTACACATTTATGACACTCAGGAGGAGAAAAAAGCATATGGTACACATGTTAGGAAGCTTGCACAGCACAACGAAACGAGGGATGAGCTCTCTTTTTCCAGGCTTTGATGGTTAGTGGCTGTTAACCACGTTTCACCTTTGGGATAAATGACATTATCAGCTACTTATCTGATATTTTTTTTGGGACAATCTGCTTTTCATCACTCATAACAAAATCCTGGAGCATATTTTCCAGGAATAGTTCACTCCCTGTTCCTGTACTGCTGATTGGTGGCTGCTGATGGGACTTTTTTTTTTATTGCTTTAGATTTAATTACTTAATATGAGAGACTCTGTTTTATCAGCTTTCATTTGTTTGAAGTAGAGAATCACAAGATTCTTGAAAAACCATGTAAATTCCTGTAAGATCAGCAAGAAAGTGCTAAATAAACAGACATTTTCCTACTTTCAATTTAGAAACCATCTGCTGCTTCATATCGTTTGTGCCGTGCCTACGAGTCTTCTCTCATCTCTCGTCTGCACGAAGTTGCCAACGATCCCCCTCAGCTCATCTCTGTGCTCATCTCTTCTCACAGTCACAGCCCTTTAAAGCAAAGCTCCACAGACAATGAAATATCGTGCAGATCTGATTGAAAACAGCTTTCATAATGTGAAACTAGCAATCTCTCAGACTTATGTCATTCCAGATTTAAAATAGACCGTTTGAAACATCACAGTAATTTGATTAAAATGGATTGACAGGCCGGTGAGTTACTGTCAGTATGCCAGTGGGAAAAGAGTGTTTTTGATTTCTCCTGAGGAGAATCCTTCACCTCCCCAGCAGTTCTTTTAATATAAGGGCAGCGCCTTTCATCTGTTCCTCCAAGCAAGACTCTTAATGCTTTGCAGATTCTTTTCAGCCCTGACAATATTTTACCATCATCTCTTTAGTGGCTTTCTGGATTGCGTTTCGATTCATCTTAAGTAAAAGCAAACTTATTACACTACGCTTCAAACAAAGTCAACGTAGTGTTTGATCATAAATGGCTTATACACATAAATGCAGGGAAAAAAATGCCATAAATTGATAAAGAGGCTGCAGAATTTTGGATTATAGTGGTTCTGATCACATTAGTACACTATAAATTTAATACGATTATCTGGATGATGAAACTTTTAAAATATGAGGTTCCATGAATGCATTTTATAACCTCATACTTATATTTTTTTCAAAGTCTTTTTTCAAACACCATTTTCTCTAGAGCTTTATTTATTTTGTGCAGCTGTGGCGAAAAAATTCCCCGAGACTGTGAACCTGAAAAAAGTAAATGTTATACATCTTAGGAAACAACCTGACTTGCCAATTTGATGAGACTTGGATGAATATTGACACAATTCATTAGTCTGTACTGTAAATCTAAAGCTAGAGTTGGCTGCCAATTAGCTTAGCACAAAAACTGGATAAAAGTCCACCTGTGAAACAACAACTTTCTGATTTTATACTTTGTTTTTCAGTAAGTATCGAAACAACCTTATGTAACATTATCAGTGCCATGTATGCTCTAGAGATAATTAATGTTGGCTTTAATGTTGCTTTCAGTCTTTGCGCCATGCTAACCTAAGCTAATAGTTCCCTGACTGTAGCCTCAAACTTGGCATCGAGTGTATCGATCTGCTCATGTTATTCTCTGCAGAATGAAAGCAAATAGGTGTACTTCCCAAATTGTCAGACTTTAATGCAGTATCTCATCACTCTTTCTGGCCATTCATCCCCTCACTGTGAGACATAATCCTCTATTTTCTTCTGCTTGCAAGGTCTGTTCATAAGACATTCTGTTCCTTTATTAACCTGATTAGTGTGACCAAATCAAGTAAAGGAAGCCACAATATGTACAGATAATATAGAAAGCAAACATTATATTATCCAACCACTATAGTGGTTACTGCAAAATCCCTCTAGTAGTCCTCTGGCCTTGCTGCATGATCTATCTTTCATAGACGACCAGTGCTGAGTGCCAAGAATAGCACTCAGGCTGATGTGTCTGGCTCTTGTTAGGGGAGGATAGGTTTGTGTCAAGCACAGCTTCTCTGCAGGCTGAGCCGTGTTGTTGTTGTGGTTAAAAGCGATCATGGGTCTGTCGAGTGCGATCACGCGCTGAGAGAGATGTCAGAGCAGCTAAATGACACACCTGCAATCAACTGATCACCTGCTGCCGTGTGTCGGCTTCTTATCATGGCAAACGCCTGCTAGAATATCTTTGAACAGGTGACCAAAGCCAGTGTTTTTCTTTCTCATTACTCTTTATCAATTTTTTTTTTAAGTTTTATTGTTTGTGCATCTGGTCCCAACTCAGTCCACCCCTCCCACTCTCGAACATACCCACACACTTGCTCTCTTGGTTGCTTTCTCCTGCTCTTTTCGTACAAAAGAAACTGTGTTAGCCTCTGGCATTTATCAAGGATGAAATGTGTTCAGAGAGAGAAAGTGCCTTTGAGTTTGAGCCTATTCAATGCACTTTATGAGAAAATATTGAATTGAATTAAACTTTCATTCTGGGTAAGTTGTTTTGCAAGAAAAGGGGATTATATTTCTTTACTGCATTTTTTTTTGTTCTGTATTCTGATCCTCTTTCAATCGACTAAAACTTCTTATGAATTTCCTCCAAGTGCAGTGTCACTGAATAAATACCCAGTGACTTTCCTCTTTTGAAGGTCTGCCAGCTATTGAGGGGCTGTTTTTAATTGACTCATTGTCCACACGGCTGGCATTGCCACAGGCAGAATTTCTCCTCATCAGAAGCTGCTGTTTGTTGAACATCTCAGATCTGAGGCCAGTAATTGAATAGATAGGGGTTTGATTGATGTTTAGAGGAAGTCCCTTTCCTATTTAAATATTCATGGGTCTATAGCCTGCAGGGGAGAGACAGGAATCCAAGGCAAACCTGTGCACAACAATAGCAGCTCCGAGTTTCTTGTGTCTGCTTCTCATTACAGTAAATACGCTCTCAGAGCTACCATCACTCCTGCATTCCTGCTGTCTGCTCCTCTGGGCTCCACGTAACGGAGGGTTTTTGGCCCCTAGAGACAAGCCTTAATGCACGGATTGGAAAGACAAATTTTACATCATCTCATTGTTTTGGTAAATAAAGATCGGGAGAAATATGCATGGCATATTTAGATTTTTCTGGATTTACAATGACTTCATAATGCTTACTTTTCTTGCAGAGCACAGATTGAAAGTGACTGAAGTGCTCCTTTGTTTGAAACATGCAACTCACATGACAGGTGTTTCCTTCAGTGCCATGTCACCACTCGTAGCACACTCACTGGCTTTTGGTCTCACCAAATTCCACTTGAAATTGTCAGTCACAACAGACCTGATGCTACTTCCACCTGTGTGATTGTTTTTTGACCAGCTCTGGTCTCAAAAGATGTTTTTCCTATTAAAACAAACAAACACACAAAATAAAAATTGATCCTTATGCTATTTGGATCAGTAATTGTCTTAAATATTGTTGGCCAAAAACGCAGGGCATAATGCAAAGTATGATTGAAAGGAGCAGGGGGAAACTAAGGATGAGAGAGCCCAGGTTTGTCAGTGTTGGCTTCTATGTTAGCAAGCTAGCTAGCTACTTCACTGATGCAATACTAAAAGGCCATTGGTATAAGAAGGTTTTTAAAAAAAATGATGAATTATCCTCTGTTGCTTTGTAATAAATAAATCAAGATATGCAAATATCACTTTCACTTTACTTTGGATCCCACTGCTTTTCCTGGTAAGACCCAGTCTAGTCCGCCCTCATTCGGTTAAATGTAGGTGTGAGAATCATGATTGGTTAGGGTTAGAGTAAAATTACCAGGGTAATCCAATCACAGGCCAAGTGACCAATCAGAGGGTGAGTAGGATGATCATAGACGGAGGAAAATAGTTCTTGCAAGTTCTTGCAGTTCTTGTGAGCTCAGGTCAGTGAAGAAAAGGAGTTTTTAGCTAGCTTACTAATTCAGCTGAGTGTTTTTTTAACATTTTGTCAAAACTGAGATCATCTATGTTGGCAAGTATGTATGAGGCTCATCTTTTCATACAAACCACGTAAATCACAGAATTAAGACTTATTTCAAGGCTTACCAGTGCGTGACAGCAGTCAGTTTGAGGACAGGTCTAGCAAGTCTGCAGTTAACATAATAACTGATAATTCAATTCGCCCCTAAAGGATAAGTGTGAAGCATGTGCATCTCTGCAGCTAAAAGAACACAGTCTCACATCTTAAATTAATTTTACTCTGAAATAACTTTGAAATTGTGCAATATTTGGGTGAAAACCAAAGATTTCTGGGCTGGGCCAGGCCTCCAGTGTCTCGAGATCCTAACAGCACCTCTGGCTACTACACCAGAGACCACCGCGGACTCCCCAGTCAACTTTGCAAACATAATCCCAAACCATGAAAGGGAGCAGCATTATGCGTGATTTAGTCTGTAGCTTTTTCACTCTTGGAACAACCCCCCAGTATGATAATACAGGAGGAATGCTTTTCAACTTCATATCATGTGGCTTTAAACAATTATATTAGTCTGCATTAGCATGTGATGACATCCAAATCATTAACAGCTGCTTGAAAGCTACATGTAAACTAATACAGATACAGTATGTTGCTAGAAAGACGAGAGAAGCATTTTGAAAGATATCCGACGGTCATGTCCAGCAGGTGTCCTGTGATAAATGTGCAAGTTTAAGGTGACTCATCAGCAAAACACACGATATTTTTTATTCCACACAAAGTTGAAGAAATGACAAATTTTATCTTAACCCCAGAAACTGAGATTTTTAACACATGAATCATCACAGGTGGTGAAAGAAAGCCACAAAAACCACAACAAACCAAGAATCCAGCCTTTTCCAAAGAAACACCCCCTGACCAGAGGAAGAAGAATGTCTCCTCGGTGTTGTAAGATCCTGGATGCCCTAAGTACTTTATTTCCTTGTATGACCTGGGTCTCTTTTTGATTGTCAGCTTACAGCAGTGTAAAAAATCCAAGACAGCCTTGCAAGACACCAAAAAGGAAAAAAAGAGGTCTGTTGGAAATAAATTCACCCACTTGTAAGCCAACAAACACAGAAACAATCTGGGTTGGAGTGAGTGCAGCCGTCTTTGGGAAAACAAAGGGCCCTGAATTGTCTGCAAAAGTGTTTTTCTGCACGGAATATCTCCTTTCTTTCCACAAACACATTTTCAATCGAGGATTTAATTAAGCGGGTGTGAGAGTTTGTTTGAGGAGTACCGGGAAGCAGCACAATAATAAAAGCCCTGTTACAGAGCCAGAGAGTCAAACAGCACGCTGCTGAATACACAGCTCACATTTCTGTCATCTAATTTTTTTTTTCCTTCGCCATCCTGTGTAATTTGTCTACACATTTTAAGTTATGTGCATTGTAGGTATGAAGCCAGCACATTCCTCCCTGTTGTTGATGCTGAGGTATAAAGCTCGGCCACGGGAGGGAAAAAAAAGGATCCCTAAGTAGTAGTGCTCATGTTTTTAATCCTTGTTTTCTTGTTCTATTCGTTTTGATAGAACATCCCTTTTAAAAACTAAAGATTATTTACAAAAATGTTATAGCATGTTATTTTCTGTGTCTTATAGTTGTTCAGAGGACAAGTGAGCTCAGTGAAATGTGTCAGTTGATTCCCAGCAGTGTCTTTGAAGTGAGAGACAAAGTGGAATGAAGCATAATATCCCCAGGGTCCCGTTGAGTATTTGGGAAAATAAACATTTGCCAAGCCCCATCTTGTGTGACTGATTCTGTGCGTGTCGGTCTGGGAAAAGAGCCAGTAGTATTTCTACGATATAATTAAAATGAAAGGTATTCAGAAGATGAGTTGATGATTTCATTATTCAGTCATGTTGATTCCAGACTTTGTAGACGCTTTACTACTATATAGGCCTGGGTGGTATCTTTTTTTTTTTTCACCTTCATACCTTCCTGATATTTTGACATGTCTATGGTATATGAAAGTATTTGTGTAAAAAAAGAGATGCATTTAGCCTACTTGTCCATAGATCAATGAGTAAATATGAATTAAGTGCCCTTCTCTAATTAATTCTGCTTCAATGGCTGAATGTTTTACTTGTTACCCATTTCAGCCACAACTTTCTTGAGGCAAAT
Source organism: Acanthurus tractus (assembly GCA_029783725.1). Lineage (NCBI taxonomy): Eukaryota > Metazoa > Chordata > Actinopteri > Acanthuriformes > Acanthuridae > Acanthurus > Acanthurus tractus. The sequence continues at coordinate 9,441,613 of JAQNCA010000005.1, read as the reverse complement.
AGTGCACACAGCTTTGTCTCTGTTGATTGGCCCCTGGTTTTCATCAGGACTAAACCCATAATCCTCACAAAAAGAGGCAGAGACATTTTTTTCTTTTTATCAGTCCTGAGATGTTATTTCCAACATCCATAGTCACTAACTTTTCAAAGCTCAGCTGCCTGTTCCACAAATAGAGACAGACCTCTGGTGGTGCTTGCTATTAAAAACATTATCTCAATACATCATCTCTGTATTTGTTTGATAGAAAAAGGAGCATCTGTATTGTTAAATTTACTTCAGGTTATAACTTTTAGATTTCTTAATACACTGCTTTACTTTAATACTTTGCGCATGCCTACTGCAGTATGGTAAGTAAAGCAGGCGCATGGGTTGAAATAAACACCAGGTTATTTAAAATAAATATCTCAATTTGATGGATTTCTTATTTGTTTTTCACCTTATAGTGTTAATGTTTTTCTTCAATTTTATGTATGGGAAAAAAATTCTTATATATAAAGTCATAAGTGATTCCCTGGTGTTATTTAGAGTTTGAGAAAACAATCCCACATGGTTCATTTAATGTTGAAAGCTGTTTTGGAGCTTTCAACCATGTCATATGATCTTCATCAGCAGATGGAGTTTGCCCAGTTATCGTTTAATTCCAGCTGCAGTTTCCATTCGTCTTCACTGGAATAAGGACTTGAATGATGGAGATGCAGAAAAAAAAGCATCATAAAAAGATATGACATTTTTCTTGTGTTGTGTGGGAAGCATAGGGAGATGCATTTAATGATCAAATAAGACTTGATTACTTAATACAGAACTGAAGGAAAGAAGGTTAAGTGAGATGTTGCTGCTTTAAGAACTGAAGCTTATCTTTGCCTCTTTAATGACAAACTTGCTTCTTGGCCTCCATTCAGAGGCTCTATCCAAGAAAGGAAAAATAAAAAACTTTCGTATGACTGAGCACATATTTTTTTTTATCCTTTTCCAAAGCCCACACTCCTGATTTATTACATCTTCAAATTTCACAATCTGGGGACAAATTGGTCTCCTCAAAAATGCATGAACACGACTGAGAAGCCCCATATTAGATGAAAATAAATTCCTGGTGCTGCAACACGAGAGAATGTGGGCACGGCCATGTCAATGTGGATTAAAGGAGATGCCATGCGTTATGACCTGCAATACTGTTACTAATTTGAAGACACTTGATACGGTGTGTTTCATTAGAGGGAGGCACAAACAGAGAAAACCCCAGTGCTGCTGAGCTCAAGGTGACATAGACACATGGCCCGCAGGGCGGTCGGGCCGAGCATCTCTTCTAACAAGAGGAACAAAAGCATTTGGGAAGCGGAACAGGCCTTCATGCCAAAACATTCATAAAGAGGCATGAACTGGCAAGTCCTCCATCTCCACATCTTGAGAAATAATCACTCCCTCCTGGATGTGTTTATGAGGGCAGAGGGGCCTGTGCTATGACGCCTGCACAATATACTGAGGAAGTAGTGTACAATGCAGCTGATCTGAGCCTTAGACTTTCACCAAACAAAAAAAAAACAAAACAAAACAGGGCATGCCTGGAGTGACATTGTGCTTTCGTCAGTTTTGAACAACAGACGTACTTTCCTGTTGTGACTCTGTTGTGGAAATCGAGGCATTTGACATTTAACAGAGCTGATTACAAGAATTAATTCGGTGAGTCATTGAAAAGATGACATATCTTTGTTTCCACACACAAGAAGAGATTACTCATTGTTTCACTTTACAGCAACGGCTTTGTAATCGTAGGTGTGCTCCACATGTGCTTCAGATCAAATCATAAAAGTCAGGCATACGTTAACTTTTGCAAGAAAATCATTTATCCTAGCATGAGCTTATATAAGGTTTGCAGTAAAAAAGAATATTTGTCCCTTGGCGCAGAGTTATTGGTAAGGCCAAGGAAAGGAGGAGAGTTGAGTCCAGCTCCTCTGTGACTACAACACCATCCAGAGAAAAGCTCTTTCTGATTCAAATGAATGGAGCCAAGGTCGGGGCCAAGGAGTCTGGACACCACACAGCATGCAATCACCTCTCAAAGCAGCACCGAACACATGTTTCTGTGAGAGACTGAGGGTGGGTTTAGATGCTTTTGAATGGAGAGGCCAGACTGAATCACGGTTTGCGAAATTAGTGAAAACGTGTTATGACTCAAAGCCTGGTTTCATGGCAAAGAAAAACTGTACATTTTTTTTATGAGGATGCTGGTCTTTACCATCTATTAAAAAGTTGTTTTTGTGTCTATAGGCATTTTGTTTGTTCCAGCAATTTCAGGTCTAGAGTCTTTTTAAATTTCTTCAGACATTTAAGATTTCTTGAGCCTTTTTTTTCCCCTTTTCCATATTTTTGTATTTTGGTTTGTTCAGATTATGGACAATAAACAATTGATTTATCCGTAATTATTTATTTATCAGTAGTTACATTGTTATTTTGCATCTATATGTGGCTTGTGGTCTTTTTTGACGTTTTATGTCATGTTTGGGATCTGTCATAAGTTTTTGTCTCTTTTCATATATATTTTTTTCCGAATTAGTTTTTGTATCTTTGGGGGTTTTAATGTCTCCCTTTAGTTGTTTTGAATCATCTCTGACTCTGGCACAGGGGACACCATAGGGTTATAATCAGATTTCAATTGGGTTCCTTCAAGCATCAACCCTGTGAAAAAAACAGCACCACAGAAAACCACAGTCTAATGATTTTACATTGGAATTGTGCCACATAATTGCCGTATTGTAAGACAAGAAAGAGGGTAAATAATTCCCTCTGTGGGTATGAGGTATGTCATGTGAGCAGCAGACTGTTTACAAGTCACCACAGGATTACAATAGGGTGGATTTATGCCCCCACGGAGGTTTCAAATAATTCCATGTCAAATCCAGGGATATGTATATTTTGCCCACCGCCTTTAAAGCAGCTCCTTGAAGCTGATGGACATGGTGAAAGCACATGACATCCAGAGGATTTGCAATTCCCTTTCATGACTGCTGTGGCATTGTTTCTGTGTAAGCTATGCGAGCCTCTGAGGACGTCTGTGAGAAGCCAGGCATACGTTTGTTTGTCAGGAGCCCATTTATAATACATCCACATTTCAAAACAAAGGAAAATCGTCATAGTGTTTATCTAAATCATTACGTCCTAGTCTGCACAGTTTATAAATTATGATACAATAATGAAATGAGTTAGAGAACAAAGGAAACTTTATTGGATTTGGTGATACTTGATACTGTGTAATATGAATAAGAATCTATTTGGCGGATAGTTGGTTTATATAATAACAAATTTGTCTGGTAAGTCTGAATCCACCCAGTTTAGTAGACTTTTAAAATCTTTTTTAAGCCACCGTGCATGAAATGATGGCTACCTTATGATATTTTTTTCCCCCTCCAGTCTGCAGTCTGTATTTGCATTTGGGGGAGGAGAATTCCTCTGAGAACCTGCTCAAAAGAGTTGCATCAACCTTGTTCTCTGGATAGACGGAGGGGGCTTTATGTGTCTCCGCCAGCTTGTTAAAAAGCAACGGAGAATGTCAAGGAAAGGAACACGTGGATATAACGTTCCCAGTAGAACAGCCCAGAGTTTAACAGAGAAATCTGTGCTGGATCTTTTTCCCTGAATGGCTATTGCTATCAACATATTTTATTAAATATGAAAAGTTCACCAACAGACCGTGCCAGTGACCTGAAATGTCATAAAACTTTCCTGGAACGCAGGTCGGAAGTGAAATAAAAGTGCGTTTGTTATTACATGTTCCCAGTCTGCGCTTTTGTTCATGGTGTCATTGACATTTGCTACCTTTCAGTTGTTGCAGAACCAAAGTTATTATGATTTATTTCCTACAAATGACCTTAGGACAGTGTATTAAAAGGTTTTTACAAATAGATCTTCCACTCAAGCCAAAGCTACGTAAGTGGAGCAACAGCAGAGGCCAGATACTCAACAATGACCGAGGCATGATGCCACCGTATGTGCTGTAATGGAGTCCAGATTATGACCTATTTTTGTTTAGATTCACCTTCGTTTGCATGTCATGTCCACAGCAGTTTGCGTGCTGACAGATACAAGGCCTGTGATTAAAGAGCGTAGCTGTTGCAGGTTTCATCATCTCATATTAAGGCTTCTGGGGAGGGCATAACATTAGCCTGACCGCCATATACCCCAACCACTGAGCATCCTGACAGGTCCATGTGCAAACCCGGTGACATGACATCCGGACCCCGAGCCCCAGCCGCCTTGTAGCACCACAGGAGTTCTTCCTCTGATTAGGTTTTTCATTTATCAGTCAGTCAGACACCACATGTTGCAGTTGTACAGTGATCCTCAAGCTAAAAGCTCTCCTTTGATATGGAAACAAACCAATTCGTCAAGTTCTCTGCTTTCCATCACACCAGGCAGCTCAAGTTGGACAAATGACACTGATTATAATGGTTTGCCATGTGAAGGTGCTCACTCCAGTTACTTGTGATTTGAATTTAATTTAAATCTAAAGGTGTGATCACAAACAGGCCAAGAATCTGCACAGCGTTTCACATGGATATCTCTGGAACTCATTTCTCTCGGGGTCCGAACCTTGCCGGGAGATGCAGATGGGAAACGAGAGACAACATTGCAGTGGCTGCAGCTGAGGGTAGATCTATCACTGTGCCAACTGTCCTCTCTACATACCTCCTCGGGCTTGGATGAGAGTTTTAACCTGGAGAGCGAGGCAGCATCGAACATATGCAAGTAATCTGTGTAGAATAAATAACAGGATAATCTTATGACAGTCAGTGCAGCTGCTCTGGGCTTTATTATTGGCTAAGAATGAGGCAGCTCTCTGGAGGCCAAAGTGCCAGGCTTCTAGCTGTCACAGTGGAGATCTGCTGCACCAGCTCTCTGGAAGAACAAATTGAGTCTTGATATAACTCAAGCTTAATAAGAAGGGATTTATGTGTCAGTAAACTAAAACAGGTTGCAGTGTGCAAGCTAGTTTTTCTGGAAAAATAAGCAGTTATTTAAATATTTAAACACACAGACTGCAAGCTGTTGCAGCTAATTAGGCCGTTTCAGAGCTAACGTTAGCTTGTTAATTACAATAGGGTGAGTATCATGTTGACGGTGTTACGTGAAAAAGGTAATATGAGAAATGGTAAACATAACTGACCCTGTGCTTAATTAATGCTGTTATGTAGTGCTGTAAACTTGTAACACAACATAACATCGTTGACCTAGCAACATCAGCAAGATTATGCTAACTACCATAATCCAATATGTCATTCTTCACCATTTGAGTACAACTGACCAAATTTTTCATAGAAACTGTTTATAAAAAGAGCAAAATCATGATAATCATGAATCTGTCATGAAGGATAAAATTTAGTTCAATATATAATTTACTGCACCTTTACAATATTTTGGATGTCACACTAAGGCTTCAATTGACTTCCTGCTTCCATAGTTTCAAACTAGAATGTTGTTATTAGAAGGACTTTCACTCCACACAAGACATGAATCTCCAAAAAGGTCAATATTTTAAAACTTAATATACCAAAGAGTTTTTGCACTCTTACCCCTTACATTGTTTGTATGATTCAACTTTCTTCAGTAAGTCTTGACCACAAAATCATGTCAAGGAAGAAGAAAAACTTCTCTTTAGTATATTTGTAGACTTAAATAACAGGAGCAAAAGGATTCAAAGGTCCTTTAAAACACAAAGGTAAAATTTGGGCGTGAAAATACTCACACAGTTAAACATGACTTCAAATTCACACACCATCACACATGAAGGGTGGGGAATTATTTGGAAAAAGTGTGTGAGTGATGGATCATGAACTTCTGCATCTGTCGCGGCATTTTTTCAAAAGATTTTTGAAATGTTTGATGATTCATGACGTCGGAGAGCTCAGACAGTGGAAGCAAACAGCTTTATGAATGTTTTTTTTCACTCGCTGACTGCACTGAGATATGTAAGCCAAGCAGAAATCTCTTGGAAAGAAAAACCCTAAAATCAGATCGATTATTTTCGTCACCACGTCAGATCAACTTGCCAGTGTAGGTAAAGATTATAGATCTGCTCATTTCCTCTATATAAGCCAAAGAGCAGATGGATTGCACATTAAAAGACTTCAGACGTGCCAATGGCCTTTTGTAAAGGCTAAAAAGTGGGATGGAGGTGACATCCTTTCAGGAAGGAGAAAGATTTAAAATAGCATGATTTTTCCAAAGACCTCAGCAACTAAAAGGCAGTTGGAAGAAAACTTTGAAATACAGCCATCTTGAATTTGTGTAATTTGTTCTTTTTATGGATTCAAAACATTTAGATGAATGAATGCATCTTACGGGTAAGATGCTGGTTAGACAGAATGCCTAAGGAAGATCAACAAACTGGACTTCGGGGAGTTCAATTTGGCGCCAGAGGATGGATGCAAGTGTGTTTATTGATAAATGTAAAGCCCAAATGATGCATAGATGTAATTCTTACCAGAGTCTTATTCTGGCTCAGCTATCGGAAGGAAAACATTGCCTGATGCTTTACAGAGATTAATAACTACCTTGGTCACACAGTACATTTACGTTAGATGGATGAGAGCAGAACATTTTATCAGACATCTGTTCAACCCGACTAATCTCAGACAGTTGGAACTGAGGCTCGCCTGCAGAACCAAATAAAGCTGTGAACTGTTGCTAACACTGCACAGTGACTTGTGGTGGACTGTCATCCAAGAATACCACATAAAACCAAATCACTCTTATAAAGCTCTGCTGTCCCCAAGGCTTTGAGCTGGGGCTTCAGAGCTTATAAAGGGGATACCTAATCCCTTTAAGAGAATTTGTGGCCTCGGGGTTAAGGTAACAGTTAATTGTTTCGCTTGTGTCCTGAAGATATTCACAGTGAGCTCATGAATCAAGCATGTGACTTGTGCATCAAGCCACATACCCTCATTCTCCTCATGCAGCAGGCAGCCTGTGATTTATGGCTGGACAGTGGCCTGCAGAGGTGTTGGATTCAATGAAATACATGGGAGAACATCTGGAAAGCCTATTAGCTCCGAATCACAGCTTGGGCCAGTTTGATAGCGATGGCTGACGCAAGTCTGAAATTGACATGCTGGTGCGCACTGAGGGACACTGTGTCTTTCTCCTCCAACAGACACGTGTGAACCGAGGTTGTTCTTATTTGAAGTAGATCAATATTAATGGTCCTACTTTAAGCGCCAGGTGAGCTAACAAGAGCCTTAAATGAGCCTCTTCCATGTGTCTCTAATGTCTCCCAGATGTACCTCAGTCCTGTTGGCGTCCTTGGTTGGATACAAGAGAGAGTCTTAATCTGAAAAATGAAAAAGGCCTTGATAGGATAAAACATCCATTCCAAAGCTGCGTGACACAGCCAGTGTTACACAAGTCATTCTAGTCAAGGATAATTGGGTAAGAAAGAGCATCGGCAGGGAGTGTCTGAACAAGGTACCCCTGCCTCCACTCATCTCAGCCCCGTAATAAGAGCATGGGGAGGTGTGTTGAAATACAACCCCATCACTATTCATCCTCACCCCCTTGATGCAACAATGACTAGCATGCAGTCTGCTTTTCATTTAAGGGAATTACCTTTGGGAGGCCAGCAGACGTCTCCTGAGTTGCTCTGTGTGTGTTCTTCTCATCCCTGTAGAGCTGTCTCATTAACACACAACCCTGCAGACTCGGTTCAGCATAGCCCCATCTCTGTCCTGCCGAAGCCTGCAGCATGCTGCATGGGAGCTGAAAAATAATGACTCACACACATTACAAAGTCCTTGTACGCGGTCCCCTGATCCAGCGCCACTCCCCAGGTTGCTGCAGCTTAGACCTGCAGTCTCTCTAACGAGTTGACTGTAATGTTGAGGTTAAATGAGAACAAGAGCGGCAGAACAAGAGAGCCAGGAGGGATAACCGAGGTATATGTGAGCTAAAAGAGGTAGCTTAATCTAATTTATGACTTTCATGAGAGACTTTGCGACAGCATGCGTAGCTTGCCTAATGAGGTTTGTGACATGGTACATGAGTTCTTATGGCTTTTCCATATGAAACATGATTTGCTGTCTTAAGTCAGTTTGAAGTGGAGCAGCAGTTGCTCCTTTCTTCTGTAAAACAAGTTTTACAGCCATTGAAAGGCTTAATTATTCAATCATCGGTAGGGTGGCTACTTCCTTTAGAGCACTTATGAGTTCAGGCGTCATCTCACCAGGGTGTGGCTCATATCATTTACATTTCATTAAAACATGCTGTGAGACAACATTGATTTCTCAGTCAACCAGGAGTTTCCATGATGCAAGCTCATGGGTGGGGGGGGGGAGCTTTAGACGTGTCGCCCATCAGGAGCTGTCAGGAGCTGTCAGAGGACAGGATCCAGACCCTTGGCCAGGAGAGGCCAGGCCATCCAGCTGTCACCTCTCTGACACTGGCTGAGACCATCCATCTGGCTGAGAGAGGCCCACCATGGGTGGAGAGGAACTCGCCAGATCCCAGACTACAAGCACATGGGGCAGAAACAAACACACACACACCCAGAACAGACATGTTTCATGTACACAAATACACATGAACAAATATTTATGCGTGTACAATGACATACATGCACCCCTCTATGCTTGTACAATGATGCATGCCAGGGCTATTTTGGGTAATCACCAGCACAATCTGTGGTGCTGTCCGCATGAATCACTCCCCCACAGACAGAGCTGGGAAACAGAAGTGACATGCTGCCATCAAGCTGAACAGACACAAATAAACAGTCATAAAATCTGGCTGTAACACTCGCTTTCACATACAGTAACCCTCTGTCTCACCGAGTGGGCTTTAACAGCAGGAGTTTTGTTTTCCATATACCTATGCATCATTATGGGGTACATAAAAAGTCATCTGCTGGCTATAATATTTGAATCAGCGGCAAGCTTCCTCCAGTCTAAATTTAGACATGCCATGGTAGTTTATCTATCCCTCCTTGTTAGCTTTCGCTGGATTTTTTTATTGCTGTGATATTCGTGTAAAGTAAAACAACAACATTATTGCACATAGGCCGAGCGTGGAACACATCCACCGTGGCAATGTTTGAGTAACAGGGGTCAGTGGAGTTGCCAGACATATGGAGAGCATTTGGACATGTTCAGACTCCACATCAACCACAACAGAGCCGGATGGAGTGTCGTACATCTTGTTTTGGTAACATCTCATTTTCATAAAAATCTTAAATAGCCACCATTGTCCACAAAATTCTGGTTCTGTTTTGCTAAAACAAACGCATTTAATGAGATTATTCACTTGCCATTTTCACTATTTTTTTTTTTTTTTTTTTGCACTGAGGGGAGAAATTCATTATGACTGCATTTACTGTCATTTGTGCATGCCCTTTAACTGGAAAACATACCACTCTCATGAGTTTTCTTTGCATAATAGAGACAGAAAGGGGAATGTCTGTCTTTTAAGGGTCAGATTTTAATCTTTCAGTGAGGATTTGTTCATTTAGTGAGAATTCCAATAAAGAAAAGCACATTTCAAATACAAAGAAAAGGCCAAACTCTTCCTCTCTACCTGTTTCTTAATGTTCAAAGGCTTTTAATTTTATCTCCACATTGTTTCGATAAATGCTGTGAACATGCTCTTCACTGTCACTGAAATCACATGAACGCAGGTGGTTCGTGATGGCGAGCTATGCCATTGTTTTAGTGTGAAGATAAAACAGCCGAAAATACACCAGCAATCTGGCAACAGTTACCTGGAGCCTTGACCCCATCGCATTTTTTCCACCCATTATCAATGGAGATTGCTAAGAATAAGAGGTAAGAAAGCCCAAAACAAAAACAGTTCAGAAGTGCATCTATGTGCAGTCAGATGCTGGATATTATTCTGGTGAAGTCATCGTAATAACTTATCACACTTGAAAGATGAGAGGCAACAGTGAGCGATGAGAAATGTCACAAAGCACACGAGGCAGAAACAGGAAGATGAAGACAGACAGGAGAGCGGGAGACAGAGATCAATGATAATGTGATCTGATGACACAGTCGAGCGAGTTGTTCCCCTCTGGTGGTCTCAGCATTGACCAACTCATAGTTGACAAGAGTGTATTTTGTTTGGATTGGCTTTAATCTTCCCATCAGACAACATGAGGCTGGCAGTACATGCTGCAAGTGTTTTCCATTTTGCCACAAGAGAATTGTGTCAGGTTCTGCAAGTGCATGAGCACAGATATGTCAGCGTGGCACTTTGACATGCAGCTTGTTTGAATAAAGACCTGACAAAGCTCTGAAGTGAGCAGCTTGACTGTTGGGAAAAGTATTTACAGACACACATGCACATGACAGCAGAAAACAGAACCAAAGCGATTCTCCGCTGGTTCTCAGAATCTGTCTGTCCATGGTGCTGAAATGATGTATTTCCAATTGTTGAAAAGAGCTAGTCATACTTTTTTCCATTCCAAAATTAGTTACAAATGGTTACTGAGAAGTTTAAAAATGGGAACAAGGGGAAAATTTAAGCTTTTGTGACAGTTTTGCTGATGCAAAGTCAAGAGTACTCAACAGTGTGTGTTTGACAAATTGCGTCATATGGTGCTGGTTGTTTCAGGCACAAGAGTGTGAAACCAGATGATGAGTGGTGCTTATTGCAAGAGCACACTGTATGTAAATCAAAGATACAAATGTGTCTCCATCCAGTGTATTCGTCTCAAATGACTCCACACTCTGTAGGACTATCATTTTTAAATGACTGATTTTTGTGACAAATAAGATGAGAAACTTGCCAGTGACCGCATCATTATATGTGTTTTGCATTTATCAATAAAGAACTTGAAACTTGAAGAACAAAAAGAAAAAGCTAACTAATATTTGCAGTTTTGTGAGACTGTAGCTACATGCAGGTGAGATAGTGTTCAGAGCTAAAGGCTAAATAAGCATGTTTATAATGAAATTGCTAACATGCTTATGTTTGTCCATATTTTTCTCACTTGGTTTAGCACGTCAGCATGCTTACATTTGTTTGCTAATTAGCACTTAACATAAAGTAATCAGAGGCCATTGGGGAAACGATCAGTTTCATAAGTTAAGTAAGTGAGTGTTGATGAATGTCTGGACACTAACTGTAAAAAAAAGATGGACAACCTATCTCCACTTCCTCGAACTGTCCAAAATTAAAGCCAAATTATTCCTGTTACAGGTGCTGCCATCTTGCACCGGTAACATCATTTAAAGTAAGAGTCAGTAGCGACGCAGCAGCATGCCTCAATTAAAGGTTTAAAATAGTCATCAGAAGGACTTCCCCTCCATTATTTAAGCATCAAATAACTATTGAAAGAACTGCCTGAAAAAACAGAAACTATCTTGACCCATGTCCCATCTGCTTACATGCATGGGCAGAATTTACGACCAATACTGCCGCCAGACACCAGGAGGCAACAGAGATATTTTGGCTTCACTTTCGAGGAGCTGTCATGTCATCCATCTTTTTAAATTCAGTGGTCTGAACAAAATTTCAAAGCAATCCATCCAATTGAATATATTTCTAAAAAACCATAAATGTCAACCTGCTGGTGATGCTGGAGGAAAAGTCAGGGGATTACTGAGGAGATTCAGCTTTGTGGTGACTGTGAAGGTCTGTACAACATTTCATGGCAGTCTGGACTCTGGACCAATGTGGTGCACCAGAAAACAAATACTGACATCCCCATAAATACTACTGCAGTCGTGCTGTTTTATTTTAATGCTGACAAAAGAGGTAGGGCTTTTTTTACTTATACCGAGTATTGTTTGCTTCATATTTAGTCATCTGCACATACTGTTTAGATAAAATGTACAAATTAGAGCATATTATGTGTCTCTACCATAATGCTGTTTCCAAAGCAAATGCCCAAAAGAAACCATAATGAAAACATGCAAATACTCAAAGAATTTTTCTGGCCATAAAGAAAGAAACATTTACTTGACTTAACAAAGGATGTTTCTGAAGGAAATCATTCCCAAGATGTTTGTGTGACGGAGAAAGTTTGGGGACACAGAGACCTGAAGGAACCCCAAACTCCGGTCAGGCTGCAAGGAAACGTCTGAGACTCTGGAATTAGCTCCAAGCTCTCCTGATTTCAAGGAAACCATGATAAGACTCACGCAAACACCACTGCCACTTTGCACACCTTCATTCAGCCTGGGGGTCTCAAAACCAGTGTTTATATTGTGGTCACCAAATATGAACATGGAAACAGTGGTGCGTTTAATAAACCCTGTGTTGTTCCAACACAACTGAAATGGCAGAAAACATCCTCTAATTAAAAGTTCCTTATAATTGGCATTCTGACAGCATGATAGCTGTATTATTCACAACAATGATGTGATCAGGTTACGTGATTTATTTTTAACAACTGAGATCATTTTTGGTTCAGAGAGGACAGTCAAACAGCTTTCAATCTCTAACAATATATTTTTTTTTATTCGTCCCATTTGTAGCATTAATAGGGGTATAGTAAGTAGTATATCAATAAGTGCACTATGTTGGTTGCTACCATGGGTATAATAATCTTTTTTGCCTCTGGCACACACATTTTACATGATGACCAAATGTTAGCAGAAATATAAGAGCACAGAGGTTGAGATGGAAACCAAATATACAGTCATAAACATCATCACCCAAGAGGAAAACATTGCTTAATATGGTTTAATAATAACAATGACAAACAATGCTCTATTATCACGTCACATAAAAGCAGGCTCCAAAGACAAATCAGGCCTTAATAGAGGTCTTTTATAGAGATAGGAAAGGGATATTATTTCATTATAATGTCTCAGCTACTCTTATTTATCCACATAATTATGGTGGGCGCCCAGGTGGGACTGTCACAGTAAAGCATGGCCTAGAAAGAGCCAGGAACCTTTATTGAGCTGATATTAATTGATTTGTCCTGACCTACCCAGACCTGGCCTCCCCTGGCTCGGCTTCCTCTGTGGAGCCGTGCCAAGGTCTGTCCTAACTCTGCATAAAAATAAATGAGAAGCTATGGGGCTAGACTCGAAAGCCAGAGGATATTGTTCGATTTCACGTCAGCCCTCCAGGAGGCAATTTAAACAACCCAGCATGCTAATCAACCTGGTATAAAAGGCAGTTCTGGAGGGTGGCCCATTCTCCTTTTCTTTTTTTTTTCTTCCTGCTCTCCTACTGCAACAAGGCCAAAAAAAGACCTTAACAAACTTAGAAGAACGGTGTAATTGGGCCTGTATCTGAAGGAACATTACACTCCAGTGTAATGTAACTACATAATGTGGAAAAGAAAACAAGGGCTCTTTCTTTAATAGGCTTGCCGCTGTCATATTTTTTCTTTTTAAAATTCCAGGAAAAAGATGCTCATATAAAAAAAAATATTTATATGTATGTTGACATAAAGAAAGTATTGCTCCTCTGGATGAATCTGAGCCTGGATGTGTGTATCTCCTGCCATCAACACATAAATAATGATTCAGCGGGGCCACATTGTGACCCTCATCTGAGGAGGAACAGCCACAAATAATTTAATACTCCAATATCCCCTTGGTATTTGTTGTGACCACAGAAATACGATAGTGTTCATTCTCTGCTTGTGCCCTGAACCCACAGGTCAGCTGGTAGCAGATCACAGACTTCTCTGTGACTCGGAGGTTAAACTAATCATGCATGACTTTCTCACATGGCCTGATCTTTTTAAAACACACACCAGCCTGTCGTCCAGCAGTTGGGTGAACCTGCTTTTCATGCACTCACAACACTGAGCTCTTTAGCGGGTTTGACTGAATGCACTTTCAAATGTACTTTCAATTATTTAGACCTTGTTAATATTCAAAATGTAAAGCAACTGTTGTTTACATGCTTCTTAAAACTGCACCAATAATCTCTCTGAGCCTCCCTGTGTAATATATTTGAAACTGCGTATTCCCACACATTTCTAAAACTCTGCATTTACACACTGCAACTCCTCCTCAACACCCACCCTGCCTTTAACCCAAAGTTATATCTCTTATTTGTAAGAAACTTCAGACTAAAGCTCACAATGAATTCATGTGAAAAGACATCTGACCATCACATTTTTAACTGTGCATTTGTTCAGGTTGCTAAAGTTAAAAATACCCTCCAGCCATCTCTGTGTTAAAACCCTAAAAAATAAATAATTTCTTAAAGTCATTCCATGTTGAAAGGTAAGAGCTGATAAACACTGCCCCCTACTGACACCAAAGAGTTTATACAGTTATTTATCAAGACTCCCTGATGCAGTGTCCGTATAAAGTGCTTTTCTGTTTATAGGTTATAGATTTGCATGCAAAGCTGTCAAACACACCATTAGTTTATTAGCTTATTTTACTTTATTGCAGTTGCATCCACCCAAAAACAGCTTGTAAGTGAATTCCTGAAAATAACATGGTTTAAGAGGAATCTAAAGAAAAAATATATTAACTTTCTACAAATATTTTGTTATTTCAGTAGGCTGAAACTGGAATTAAACTACTAACACTTCAGTATTTTTTTTACAGAAGCATCAATTAACAAAAAGAGAAAGGAAACAAAACACACAAATAATTGGATTAAGAATAATCATGACAAATACGTCTTTACATCTGCAAATACTGTCACTGGAGTGAATGGGCAGAAACATGCTGGTCTCAAAGAAAAGATATGAACGCACAAAACTTTTTACATATCAAGAAAAAAAATCTGACAACCATCTTTTGATCTGAGAATTGAGAAAAATGGAATGTTGGTTAGTTTATTACTGATCACATCTGTGCTATCACATATATTTTTCAGTTCGGTGTTGATCCAAAGGGATTAAGTTATGCTTGTGGTGATTTTATTCTCATACAAAAACTTCATTATTATTCAATTTTATTTTATTTTATTTAACCTTTATTTAACCAGGTAAAAAGACCCATTGAGATCGAGATCTCTTTTACAAGGGGGACCTAGCCAAGGGGTCATTAGCACACGTCACAATAAATAACAGTAAAAAACAGACAAGCAATAACAATATGATAGAGAATGTTTAATATTATGTCAGCATTTTGATTCTAAAAAAAGAGGCAAAAAACTGTTGTCATCACAGTCCCTGTCATCGAACGATGATAAAAGGATCTTCATTTCCCCACAAAGCGTGGTTTTGAAGTACAATCACAACAGATTTGTAAGAATAGTGCTTGTAAACAGACATAATGAACTAGTAAACAGTAATTATATTGAATTAGCTTGACTTTTAAAAAATCACAGTCACAGAGCATTATTAGAGAATACTTTCCAGCATGACATCAAAACCAATTAAAACTTAAATTCACACTGCACCTGTTAGGATGAACATGAATAAGGAGTTTAGTAGTTAAAAGTAGGAGTTCAGGGAAATCCAAAGAGAAAGGCAGGAACATGGTAGATGAAAACAATTTCCCTTTTAAACTTTGGCTTTAACTTCTTTTTCTCTGACAGTCACTTCCAACAAAAGTTTTAAGTGTCCCTTTTGTAGCATCATTTCAGGTGAATCTCTCTGAGACTGTATCGCAGTGTGTGAGGTGGCTATGTACAATGTTAGTTCTTCAGTGATCTACTTTGCATCATGCAGTTATTCCTTGTTTAAATAAGATCTTTTTTTTATGTTACTTTGCGTAAAGGGGTAACAAGGAAAAAATTGAACCCTCCTTTCTGCCTTCAATCTACTGTGGCTCTCAACCCCAAACTGTCATTTTTCACATCCTGTGAGTTTTTAATGGCTCTCACATCTCAACAATTTTCAGAAAAAAAAGTCTGCTTTTAGTCTGTCTTTGACTGAATGTCCTCCATAGTCTTGAAACCCCGCTTCTACATGTTGAATTGATCCAACACCTGTGTTTTCTGCTACAGTTGGACTGATTGACTAATTTATTGTTTTTACGTATGGATTTTCAGAAATATACGTTAAAGGGAAAACACTAATTTCCAACATGGCCCCCAGATGTTAAAGACATAGAAAAACACAAAGAAGCACCTACATTTTTGAAAAAAAAAATACAATTTCCAAAAAATAAAAAAAAATCTCTAAAATACAAAATAAATCTGTTACCCTGAATTTGTACATCCCAGAAAACCCATTTTAATTGTCTTTTCTTTTACTAGTTGAAGTACCTTTGAGTATCTTTCAATGTGCTACACAAATTAAGGCTGTCATGATTTCAGATTATCTCTACAGCATTACTGAGGCTTAGATAATTCACCAAATTTTAATCTAATATCTAAAAAACATTTCATAAAAAGATGTGGAAGCCAGAAAGACAACTAATGCCATCTGAGAAATAATCCTCAACCTGCCCAAACACAAGATGCTCAAACATCAGACATAGTTGATAGAAATAATTCTGGTCAAACATCTTTTTTTACATATTTTTCTTCTTAAAAAGGGAAAAATTATCGGTCTTTTCAGTCCACGTGGGAATTTATTCTAACATACAGTTAAATTTATAAAATACATAATAAAACTAGAAATTACACCCGCACTTTCTCTCTTCTCTGGTTGGAGTCAAATCTAGGCCAGCTGCTTTGATTGAAGGTCATGTGTTTTGACATGTTTTAATCGACTGA
>JAQNCA010000005.1:9398401-9409712 GCA_029783725.1 Acanthurus tractus | reverse complement strand
CACAACAGTGTACCAGAATTGTTAATAACGCCATTAAAGTAGAACAAGACATCATACTTTTGGCTTCCCTGCATACTGACCTCTCTGCCGGATAGATAATAGGTACGGGCCTCTTGCAGCAAAGGAAAAGCTTCACTGCAGCTGCGAATTAGTTCATCTGACTCCACTTTTTCCACAAAGTATGCAGGCTCCAACAACGGCAGCCGCACATAAGACAGCAACCTGGCCAGCAGAGGATAGCGCTTCTCCTGCTGGGCTCTCACCCAGCGCATGACCGCCTCAAACACACACTCCTCACACCTCACATCGAGGTCGTCTCTCTGCAGGACGGCCTCCAGCGATTTGGCTGGCAGCTCCAGGAAGTCCTGCTGCTGGACTACCTGGGAGAACTGAGAGGTGATGTAGTCCTGAGCTGCAGTCTTCAGGGTCGACAAGGCGTGGCTCTCAGCGAGATTCAGGATCCCAATACAACTCTCCAAGTGCAGGGATTTGCTTAGAAAGCCAGCACATGCCTCCACCACACGCAGGAACTACAAGAGACAAAGCCAGCATGGGTATTACCATCACATTTAAGATGAACACTGGATAAGCATTCTGATGTTCTCATGTAGGGTCTCTCTTGCAAACTCATAAAGCTACATCAGATTTCTCTGACTGACAAGATGCATTAGAATTTTAAAGGTATGCGAAACTAATAATGACAAGACATAAACAGTTGCAGAAATGTGCCGCAGGTAAATATACTGTTGTTAGAATGTTAGCAATTAAATTAGATTGTCCCGATTAGAAAAGGGGATGCTAGTTATATGTTAGTTATATAATCTAAAGTTTAGTTATATAATCTAAAGTTTAGGCTCAGTTTCCTCATCTAAATTTAAGTTGTTATTGGCAACTTACATGATTTACAACAAGCTTTTACTTGGCCCAGAGTTACAATTAGTATGCTTTAATCCTCTTTTGTTTTTAGTATCTCGGTATAGTGATACACAATGCACTTTTCTTAGCATTAACCAACAATTCTTTGCATGAACCAATATTTAGCCTGCAATTTATATTTGTGATTGTTTTTTCTTCATTCAATTGATTGAGCATTTTCACTGTGTAATTTTAATTATAAGTACTTTTATTCAGTATACTGTTATATAAATTAAATACCAACATGCAGATCCTTAAACGGTGCCCTTTATCTTAATGTGGCTTTGGTTCTGACTTCAAGGCCTTAACCCTTAGACAGCCTGCTGGAGAACTAAGCACAAACTGGAACTCCTAATAAATGTTTTCTGACTTCAGAAATTAAAACTCAAATTGTTTGTCACAAAAATAGAGGTACGGTGAGACAAACATCTGCCTTCTTTGTCATGCGGCACAGCTGTGCAGTTAAATTAAGCCTGTATGGAAAACTGATCCTGAGTGTAAACAACTTGGCGACTTTCACTTCTCTTTTAGAGAGCAACTCATCTCTCAACCAGTAAGATGTTTGCTCCCGCAAATGAGATGAGGGGGGGCTTTTTACATGAGAAAATCATAGCAAATGGAGGCTTTTAAATGTGCTCTCATATGTGTACCGTAGCTTTAGTGCTGATAAGAATCACCACTTTGTTGTTGCACAACTTTGCAACTTCACGCCTTTAATTTTGGTGGGTTTTGTTTTTTTCTTCCACGAAAGAATCACATGATCACTCATGTACTCACACTTACAGAGAACATGTAAGTGCAGCAAATCTGGTAAAACCCTTTTTTTCCACCAATGAAAAAAAAAATTCACTAGTGAAGAATAATTTAATTTTAGAAAGTATCAAGTTTTTAGTTTTGCATTTGGTTTTTCAAACTTTATAAGAAACTCTGTTTGTACCAGATAAGGATGGTGGAAAGTCTTCTACTAGAGTGTTTTCTCACTTTTAAACTTTATTTTTAAAGTAAGTGTGACTTTACCTGAAATTGACTGGCAGCCTCAAGTATCCTCTGGACATTGGAGTGTGTGAGCAGGGCTCGGCTGGTGTAGGTGTACTCCAGGAGTAAGCTCATCGTCCCACTGTCTATCCCCTTTATTTCCACACGTTCTTCATAGCTCTCTTTCAGACCACCACAAAACATTGCCCTATTCATGAAACAAAAACAAAAGCACAGATTCAGTAAAACATACAGTATAATATATAATATATGATATTATGAAATAATAAAGTTTGACAATACTAGAGTTATTTTTTTACCTGAAATACTGGCTAGCAGCCGCGAGAATGGCTCTGTGGCAGGGGAAGTCATGTCCCTGAACACACAGCACCACATCGGTCAGTTCTCTGTTCACTCGTAGGGTGTCCATCCCTCTCTGAAGCTCTACTGGCAGACCTCCATCTTCCCAATGTAACTCACTTGAGTCCGTCAGGCTTTCTCTGTCCTTGTCTGAACTGCAGTTTTCTCCAAGCGTCAAGGGACAGGGACAGTCAATGGTCCTCTCCAGTGAGTCACTCATCATATACGCCAGGAGTTCTTCAGAAGTTCACTTTGCTCAGAAGAACTGCGTGTAGATACTGTAGGTGCACCTGCACCAGTTACAAAGACTCCTGTGGTTAACGCTCACAACAGCAAGATCACATTGAGATGGGGATTTGTTTTTTTTCTCGTCCTCTTCATACTTCCTATTCCTGTTCTGAGCGGAACATGCGCATGTAGCAATACAAAAACACTTCCTCTTCTTGTGACTTTCTGTCTTGTTACTCAATTTTCCGCAGACCACACACACGTCAGGTCTGCTTCACCAGGCTGGACCAAATAGAAAACAAAGCAAAAATCACAATACCATATCTTATCTGGTCTGAAAGATGGGAAGAGTACCTAAATAGTGTCTGTTGCTGTAGAGGACATATATTTGCTAACAACATGAACTCACTTCTTGTTTACTTGTCTTACACCGGTCTGTCTCTCTAACACCTAAATGGGGTAAATCTGATTGTAAAGGCAATAACTAACTTGTGATCAGAGCGTTTGATAGGAGCCAGCAAAATGATTTGGGTGGATAGTAAGAAGGACTCTTTGTCCTGCTCTTGTTACCATAACGTAGGTTCCCCTTTGCAAGGCATTCAATGGCCTACTGCAGTTGTTTACAATCAGTAGATGGGCTTGTTGTCATTTATGTGATGGAGTTTCCACTTGTACCTTTGCAGAAGTTGGCTGTGTCTGAGGTCTTGAGCACTTTTTTCATTTGAACAGTTTTCATTATTTTTACAGGCTGAGGTAAAACTATCTGAACAAAGAGTATAAATTAAAGGGGGAATAAAACAAAAACACAAGTATTGTAGCAGATTTTTCTTTTTGTAATTACTATTGTCAACTCTGTTTAATTACCTGTACATAATTTTTATTGTTAATATAGTGGTATAAGTGGTTTAAGATACAACACAGTGTCTGAGTTTGTTTGAGTTTATTTATTTAAAACAGGGACAATACATATTAATGAACATTTACATGTAAATATGCAAAATTATAGCCAACGGCTAATTTCCATCTTTAGTCCCTTCAGCAGGTTGATGTCAACAACATAACATGAAAAAATCAATAAAACAACAGTAACGACAAGTAGAACAGTTAGTCTTCATGGCCAGTAGGCATGAGGAGCAATTACAAAGAGAGAAAACGTGTCCTTTAAAACACAATAGGACAGAAAATAAGAAAGAAAAGCAAGAACAATGAAAAGTATAGTGGATCATGAAACATACAGGCCAAGGGTCAGGGGACCATATGTAATTCACTCATGTTAAATGCTAAAATTAGATATCAAAAGGCTGATTAACGTGCTGAAGTATCAAAGTGTTAGGTGTGTAATTATATTGCAGATTGCCCTATTACGCCATAATATAAAGTGCTATTTTAAATGCACAATACTCAATACATACTACATGAATTAAATACCAGCAATGGCAGCTTTATCATACTGGAAGTACCCATTTTTAAGAATATAAAGTGCGTCTTGCCCTGCACATAGCCCTAATTTTTAAAAAGTAAATGAAGATATAATAAATAATGAAAATATTAATGGGGAAGAGGGAGTAGTAGTAATGTAGAGTTGTTGCAATGTCACTTGGATCATGGATGACTTTCTCTTCTCGCTGTAGCTCCCTAATTTCTCTATGCACAATACTATTTCCCATCAGTTTTTTAATATTTGTCCAGATCTCTTTAGCATTTCCTCTTGCAGTACTAATTATATTAATAAAAAAATGCTTTTGCAAATTGAATTTCCTTTACAACTTTATTTCTAAGAGGAGTAAATGTCTGTCCATCATTCACCCTTTTAGTTTACAGTATACATTACAGTTGTCAGTAACATGATTATGGGTGAGATAATTATCCCAGTTGATATTGTTTAGCGCCTGTGACAAATTTGGAATCTCCCTCCTTGATACTCTCATCTGCTCTGATATTGTTTTCTCAGAACAAGAAAATCTATTTTTAGATAGCTTTCTTGAGAACAAAATGAAGTTATGGTCTGACCAACCTGTGATCATATTGAACATCATTTGAATTCTCTCACACTTATTGGCTTATCTTATATCTCACACTTAAAAGACAAGATCTATGCACGTTTCAGAGAAAGTAGTTAGTCTGGTAGGACCTTAAATTAATTAAGTAAAGTTAAAATTAGTTAATAATGATTTTAACTGTCTCCGATTTGATTTGTCAATCCAGTTAATATTTAAATCTCCAAGCAAGATTACTTTATTTTTCGTATTGCATTCCTTAAGTAGAGCCTGAAGCTCCGCACAGAAAGCATTAGAGGCTGATGGAGGTCTATACTTCCCAATCAGAGTTATCAACATCGGTGGAGAGAGAGCTATTTTAAGACCGATACATTCAAGGTTATGCACACAAATGTCATAAGTAGTATTATAATTCCAGATAGTTTTGTTTATTTTTGTAAATTATGTTTTTTATTCATATCACATTTTACTAACACTACACCTGAATGTGCTATCATAATATGTTAGTAGTCATTCTTATACCTGTATAGCCCTGTTTATGTTCTATATAGTTTACATAGGATGGATGGAAGAGTAACATTGATAAACTCCTGGATTTCTTCTGCACACATATTTGCACTATTTCTAATTAAATCCAAAGTCCAGTTTATTTACCAATAAATTTGTAATATGATATCTGTAATTTCAAAATTATCCTATTTTTATTTCAAAGTATTTCATGCAATCATGTATTCGTATCAATCTTATCGTGCCTTGTCTTGTCTTATCTTTCTCTTAAACATCTATGGAAAAATAGAGTAAAAGAAAATTGAATGGTAAAAGAAAATGTAAAATTACACAGAGATTATCTCTCTTGTACCTTTTCTGTTTTATCTACATCAAAGTTTCCAGCACTTGTTTCCTCAGTCACAGCAGTCACTGCTACATCCTGTGTGGATGCAGCAAACATCCTGCGTGGTTCCAGTGCCCAAGACCTTGCTTCCTAAGGACCTCAGCAGCTACAGACTGGTGGCACTAACATCCCACCTGATCAAGAGCCTGGAAAGGCTTGTCCTTGCACATCTCCGCCCCCTGGTGGGCCCATTAATGGACCCACTGCAGTTTGCCTACCAGCCTGGCATCAGGTGGGATGAGCACTGTGAGGATCATGTTTTTGGATTTCTCCAGTGCTTTTAACACAATACAACCTGTGCTCCTGAGGGACAAGCTGCAGTACACAGGAGTGGGCCAGCACCTCACATGCTGGGTTCTGGCCTAGCTCACAAACCGTCTTTGGGAGTGCATGGGGCACTCCTGAAGACCTTCTATGACACTGTGGTGGCATCAGCCATCTTTTATGGGGTTGTCAGCTGGGGCAGCAGCATCTCAGTAGCAGACAGGAGGAAGCTGGACAAACTCATAAGAAAGGCCAGCTCTGTCCTGGGATGCCCCCTTGACCCGGTGGAGTTGGTGGGAGAGAGGAGAATGATGGCTAAGCTTTTCTTCTCTGATGAACAACAACTCCCACACAATGAAGGACACCCTGACAGCACTGGAGAGCTCCATCAGTGACAGACTCCTTCACCCAAAGTGTGTGAAAGAGCGATATTGTAGGTTCTTCCTCCCAGCAGCTGTCGGACTTTACAACAAGCACTGCTCCCAGTAAACCTCACCCCGCCAGCCTGGACAACTGGATCACACTGCAATTTAATGTCAAATACTATATAATACTATTAGTAGTAGTATTTCATGTGTACCAATAATTTCATTCACATGCAATATCCATGTATATTATTCCAATTTCATCTGTGCAATTTATTTTGTTTAAAATTTTGTTTGAATACTACCACTCCATACAGTCATCCTTGTAAATATTGTACATTTTTTTGTTCTTATTTTGTTCATATTATTTATTGCTCTTTATTCTTTTTGCTGCTTTTTACTGTCTTTTTCTGTCTTTTACTGTCCACTTGCTGCTGCAACAATGCAATTTCCCCATTGTGGGACTAATAAAAGAATATCTTATCTTATCTTAACTCACATTCAGCAGACATGTAGGACTTCGTCTTGTCCACTGAGAGGCGCTGTTGCCTAAAATAGCATTGAAACAGTCTAAAAGACCCCGAACTTACTTTTTATTCTAATGTTTGTCAAAATAGGTCAGACTGGGACCACATCTGTTTCCTAGCAACGCATTGCAACTAATGGTCCTTCCGTACTCATGATATTGATAATCTTGTAAATTAATGATCGAATTATTGGAAACGGATGTTCCGTATGTATATATTCTGAAATTAAAAACTAAATAAAATTTTGTTCGATCTGTAATCTGTGCAAATGAGTGTGTACATCCACCAGCGGATATTGAAGCTGAAGCAGAGTTTCACCTGACATAATCTCAGGTCTGATCAAAGGTTACATCGGCGCTCGTGTGACGCACCTGTGTCCTTAACAAGACAATGCATTTTCATCAGACCGCAGATGAAGACAACACAAATCATACCGCGTGCAGAGCGAGGACGGGACAGTTTGCTTCTGTGCTTCTTTTTCCCTGAAAGTCCGGCACCCTCTACCTGCACATGTAAAACATCTGCTCCAGTCCAAGTGATGATAACAGATGTGTCAGTACAGTAAGCTATTCTGCGACTGTGTTTGTGTGTGTATGTGTGTGTGTGTGTGTGTGTGTGTGCGTTATGCAGGAAATATTTCAGACTTCCTCTTGATATGCCTACAGGAAGCATGAACAACCACAGTGTCTATGTAACAACACTGACAGATTTTCACTCAGTGAGACCGTGTGAAGGCGTTTGCTGCTATCAGTGTCTCCTGAAGCGCCTTCAGGATGATGTGCTCCCTGCAAGCCCTTTGGAGGGCCAAATTGTTCCTTTGTCTGGGGCTTTTTCTGCACTCTGGTAAGTAATTAATACTTGCAAGTGGGCTGATTCTTTTAAGTGGCATTATGTGCTTATTTGTATGTATTTTTGTATGTATATTTTTATTTTGTATTTAATATGGATCCCTTCCAATAATGAAAAAAAGGAGGAGTTACATAATGAATTATGGTAGTAAATGGAAACGAGACACTTAATTTCATTGACGATGTTTTAAAAGAAACAAAGTTATTTCTTCATATTTTTTTATGTCTGCTAGTATTTGTAGCTACGAAATATCAAGAACTAATATGAAATACACTAATACTTACTGCGTTTTTTACTAACTGCAGCCACCTGTTGTCATGGATACTTACAGTGAATACATGTGTAGTGTACAGCATGTATGTATACTTTTTGTGTTTATTGCTATTTGCTAGGCAAACTGAAGTCCATAAAAGTTTGCATATGTCATATTGAAACAAAGTTAAGAAGCTTGAGTGCAGTGTCATTTATAACACACAAGTGTCACTTTCATTTGAAGCATTTAACCGACTTTAACAACTGTGTTTTGTCTGTGCTTTGTTCAGGAGAAGCCAGAGTGCAAACTGAGGCGCAGGCTGGGCCTCTGTACCGTGTGGTGGGCTCCCCCCTCTCTATTTCCTGCAATGTAAGCGGCTTTGCCAGCGAAGACTCTCGAAAGCAATTTGAATTCCGTATTACGACACCTGCAAATCCAACATTTGATATAAACGTCATCAGCACCCACAGTAAAACCTTCAGCTATGCCATGTATGCAAGACGTGTAAAGGAAGGGGAAATCACTCTGACACATGTGAACCCAAACTCAGTTGTCTTTAAGATACAAAGCCTTGAAAAAAGCGATGAAGGGGATTATGAGTGTTCTGTATTGAACCAAGGATCGACCTATGATGGAATCTACACTGCCAAGACCACAGTGAAAGGTAAGTAGTTATTCAGTGAGTTTTGAAACATTTTCATGTGACTGCATTTTGTATTGTAAGATGACAAACTGTATAACCTTCCAACATTGTTTGTTTTTAATGTGGTGCCATAGTGATTGACAACTCCCTCAGTGTTTCATCACCTGCCTCCACTCTTCCGAGCTACGATGAGGGTGACGCTCTCACCTTAACATGCCAAGCCTCCAGCAACACCGTGCAGCACACCCACCTGTCTCTCGCCTGGTATCTCCATAAAGATGGCGAGGGGGAAGATCAGCGTATCATTTCTCTGGACAGAGATTTCAAACTGAGCCCAGGCCAGGGGTTTGAAGGCCGTTACCAAGCTGGACTCATAAGGTTAGATAAGATGGGAGAGACCGAATACAATTTAAAGATGGATCAGCTGCAGCTGTCAGACCAAGGCAGGATCTACTGTCAGGCTCAGGAGTGGATCCAAGATCCTGACCGATCCTGGTACACCATCGCAGAGAAGGATGCAGAGCAAACCCCCCTGAATGTCAAAGCCAGAGGTTAGATGCAACTATTACTTGATTTTATTGTCTAGGCAGCATGTCGTGAGAGGTTCACACATTGATCTATGATCTGTCTTGACTGAGTCATTGTGGCAAGTCGACAGGATGTGCGTGTGTGTATGTCTAAAGGTGTTAATTTCTTAAGCAGAAGTGGTGTCAGACTCTTCGTCTCTGGTGGTTAGGATGTCAGAACATCCTGAGACCTTGCAGGAGGGGCAGGAGCTAACGCTGTCCTGTGACGTGGATACGCAGAACCTGGGGGAAAAGTTCTTCTCGGTAGCCTGGCTCAAGGGGAGCAACGAGCTGGCCCGCATCGGCCCTACAGGCATCCTTTCGGTGGGGCCGCAGTACAGCGTGCGAGAAAAGGAGCTCAGGGCGGCTCGGATAGGGGACAGAAAATATCGTCTCACGCTGCAGCCGGTGCAAATACAGGACCAAGGAGAGTATTTCTGTAGAGCGTGGCCGGAGAACAGAGGCCAGGATGGTGCGTTTATACAAGGAGCAGCCCAGGACTCCACATCTCAGCTGGTCAGCATCTCAGCCACAGGTCAGCAACAGAGCTCGCACTGACTGAGACACGGACTTTTATTCAGACTGCCATTTTCTCACCAGTATGATTCAATGTACATGTGTTCATTTGTAACATCAACGAGATCATTTAAAAAATTTGCAATACAGCTATTGTGTTTTTTTTTTAACTTATTATCTAAAAATCACTCATCTATTCTGTCTGTTGCATTGTCTCTTCACAGAAAGTGGGCTCTCTCTCGAAATGCATAAAGATGCACGTTATATCGAAGGTGACAGGCTGAATCTCACCTGTAGAGTGCAGGGGGTCAAAGGTCAGCTGTCTGTCACCTGGCAGTACAAAGCGACACTCACATCTGCGCTCACCAACGTCATCAGTCTAAGTCAGGAGGGTGTTATGGAGAAAGGGGGGCCGTTCATGAGTCGCACAGTGAGGGCGACCCGTCCAGCAGCAGACACCTTCACCCTCGAGCTTGATGAGGTCACAGCTTCTGACTCAGGCTTCTACCAATGTGCCGTGTCTGAGTGGCAAATCAATAAAAAGACCAACAGCCAGTCTCAGACTACCAATGTGTCGGTGGCTCCTGCAGGTAAGATCTGTGTGTCTGTCTGTCTCTGTCTGTCTCTGTCTGTCTGTATAGGCAAATGAATTATGACACCTGCATATTGACACAACAGATTCCTCTTATCACATAGATGCTTTGAATGCTGTTTAAAAAACGCTTCACCTTGTTTAAAACTTCTACTAGAAATACACTGTCTTTGTTTTTTTTGCAAGAAAAGTGACACAGGAAGCACACGTGAGTCAGTCTATTCATCTGTGCAACCATCTGTGTTACATCTTAGTCCAGATTAAGATACTCGAACAACCACTGAAACTGTTTTTGATTTTAATGAAGAAAAAACTTTGCACCTCCAGTCTGTTTTTCAGTAAAGCTTTGAAACAAAAAGAAATCTTGAAAAGTTTCTTGATCCATCCAATATTGCAAAAAATGCAAAACCTGCAAAAAATGTATTGCAGGTTGTACTGAATACTGCAGGGTTTACTTCTAGGGATATGGACTCAAAATTACGTTTACATGCATTTGCTGAGAAGTCAAACACTATTGCATAAAATGATCAAAAGTCCTTCAAAGATTCTTAAAAAACTGCTCAATCCTTTTAGTTTTATGGAAAAAAACAGAATGCTGACATTCAAATCCCTAATGCATGACTGATCCTTTGCTTCAAAAGAGAGAAATAATTTGAGGAACTGACATGCAGGACAGTAAGTGCTGAGAATAATGGCGAGAGGACAAAGAAAATACTTGGTCATTTACTCACATTTGTCTTTTTTTAAATTTTGAACTCTTTTGATTTAATGACGCTTGTATGATCACCAACTTCTCCTTTCTGTCTTGCCGGCGCTGGCCGTTCTGGATTTGTGTCATAGATGTGAGAGCGACTCTTGTAACTCGCAACGGCAGAGTGACTGTGGGGCAAAACGTGGACTTGATCTGCCGAGTCAGAGGGATTGTTGCACCAGTAACAGTGACCTGGACCCTGCAGCGTGATACCACAACCATAGACAACATCCTGACACTGTACTCTACTGGTGCCATCAGCTGGGCCGCGAACCAGCACCGCTACCAGCTGCAGGTTGAGACCAAACCGAAAGAAGTTATGCACTATCTTATGATCAATGGTGCAAGCCAAAGAGAGGCAGGGAGCTACCAGTGCAGTGTGTCAGCCTTCCGGGATAACGTACACAAGAAGCTGCATGCATCCAACACGGCGGCTGTGACTGTGGTGAACCCAGGTATGTCTGAGATCTGTGAACTCCTTGAAGCAAACTCATTTCTCACCACACGTGAATTAACTTTGTCTCTTTCTGCTAGGGGATGAGCTCATATTGATCTCCACACCCTTCTTGAAAAGTGAGATCAACACTGACATAGAAATGAGATGCTCAGTCATGTCAC
>JAQNCA010000005.1:9384641-9395523 GCA_029783725.1 Acanthurus tractus | reverse complement strand
TGTGAATATGGCCCTAAAACATTTACTTTCATTTTGGCTCATTTCTCATCAGTATATAGAAATACTTAATATTTGAACTTAGCACTTTTCTCAACAAATATAAGCAGATGAAAATCAGGTCAATGTGTACACAAGTAACATATTTTTTTTGTTGTTGTTGTTGTTTTGTCTTGTTTTTTTGTAGGAGATTTTAAAGCCATCACTGGGCCAGAATGCAATCAAGTTATGTGGATAGTGATTGTTGTAGTTGTTATTGTCTTCTTCACACTGATCATAATCGGATATTCGAGGGTGAAGAACAATCAGACGAAAGGAGGCAAGAACTCGGAGAAATCTCTGTGGATGGAGGAGCACCCTCTGCATACCAAATCCAGTCCAGTGGACTGACGTCACAGACCAGAAGAGGAGAGGAAAAATATTCTCATATTTTTTTATATGTCATGTTAAATACGCAACAGTGTTTTATGATTCAAACGCTTCCATTTTACATATTTTTTTATTCATTTTTATTCAAACCTTTATACCTCTTGTTTAAATGAATCTGTTGATAATTTTCCATAAAAATAACTGTTTAAATGTTTAACTATGCAGCCGGGAAGAATTTGTGCTGTTATGAATTAATGAAATTCATTAAACCTTTAAAATTAAACAGGGACTTTTCATTTTACTTTTACGGCTAAAACTTCTTTGCATAATCACCGGCTTCTCACTGCTTGCAATGGACAGTTAAGCTAGGCAGGAGATCAGCTCTCTGACTTCACACCTACAAAGCAGCATACTCTCACTGACAGATTCCTTTTTATGTGGCAACATACCAGGCGGGTTGAGACTCTCTCTTTGATGAGAGGAACTCAAAGCACGACATGTTTTTAGGAGCACAAAATGTGGTAAGATTCGAAACTTGTCGTCATATGTACCACTATGGTGAATCAATCAGGAAGTGTTCTGTGGTTCTGCAAGAGCACAGGACGACCGTGTGGTCTGCAAATCTGCTGATAAGACTCTGTGGAGGTCCTGTGCAGACAAAGACACAGTATTCTTTCAAAGGTTACATCTGTGCAATGAAGCAGAAGTCTTTGGAAAGGTTATGCATTGTTTTTGATGACTGGATCATAAATAGGACAGGGGTTAAAGGAATGTTTTTTTAGTTCACTAAGTGTATTACCTAAAACCAATTGAGCATTTCTTTCAAATTGTGAAGACGAGACTAAAGACAAAAACTCACTTAAGTTTGCAATAACTTATAATGACTGCACTACAGGCCTGACTGAGCACCACTGAATGTCTGTTAGTGTCAATAAGTTGCAGACTTCAGTCACTAATTTGAAGCGGTTTGCAACATCTTATTTTAAATTTTGGTGCCTCAACTGTGTAAAATAGTTTTTAAACCCAAGGTGAAAAACCGCCTTTAAAACATTTAAATAGGTTGCAGTTTATCTGCACGGTATGTGTTTGGAAACACGCTTGACGTATGAGACAGTCTACATTTCTGCCTTAATAAAATTGCTGTTCCCGATTTGAAGTGAGACTGCTATTCAACAAAAAAACTGAAATGGCAGAGTAATCAAGTCAAACTACGAGAGAGAAAAAAAAGCAGTGCCCCTGTTTCCCCCCCGCCCCCCTTCCTTTCTTGCCTCTACAGCACTATCAATGTTTAACACTGCATCTGTGTAAGAGACGAGAATAGAATCCATTTCTTGCTCTCACATTTTCGGAAACAAGCCTAACATCGGATTACTCCCATACAGAGAGGGGCTCGTGTGTGTATGTACAGCTTAAGGTAAAACTAACAGCAGCTCTTCCGAAAGATGAGAGAGAGACTAAAAGTACACCGCTGAACTTTAAGGCAGCCCCAGAGAGATGATGTAGCACTGTCTTCTTTGGTTTTGAATTATACCAGCTCTTCACTGTCTGGTGGACCGGCTCCCTCTTCCAGCCTCCCTCTTAACTTTACTGTAATTCTACTCTCTTGTGTTTCCATGGCAATGCCTGTCAGTGCAAACAAAGAAACACTGAATTTGGGAGGCAAATCAATGCTTGTGTCTGTGCAGCAAAGAATAACTGTAACAAGGGGGCCGAGCTGGTGTGCAGGGCCAGCAGCCATGCTGGAGCTCCGTCGTCATGCTCTTTGCCATGATACAGTCTGAACATGAACATCCAGTCATTTCATAAGTTCCTGTTGTCATTGCTTTGACATTTGACACAGTTCATCAAGTGCAAATGGAAAGTCTGCTTTTTTTAAGCCTCTCTGACTAAGTATCCAAAATCTCACAGTTATTAGAAGATATTTTGACTCCCAGTTTGCCAGCATGTAGCTGGATGCTGGTTATCTGTACTGCTGTGATCTCATTCCAGATCTGATTTGGCATCAGCTTGATGCCCTGCCCTTCATGTGCCATAAACACACTGGATTTATTTTTTAAAAAATGGAGCAATTGTTTTGTAACATGTCAGGCTGCAATTACTTGAAATACTGGAACATGATTGGTATAATCGACACGTTTACCGGTAAATGAAACTGAAAGAGGGCAACTCGTCTGAAAATAGATGAATGACATGTTGTCTTTCTGGTTTATTGACACGCCTTAATAGTGCTGTGTCATCATTAATAGTTTCACATTGATGATCACCACACTATCACTTTCTTTTGTGCCAACCTGAAAGTGACATTTTAGTCTTTTTAGCCAAATGTTTGCAAATGTTTTGTTTTTTTGTTTTTTGTTTGCTTTTTTTTTTTTAACTGGAGATTAATTTCCATAATCTTATGTTTAGGCATCATGAGGCCCAGAAGATAAATGCTAATGGCTTTGGTGTGACTTTTCCTCTAGCACCACTAGGAGGTAGCATTTTTCATTTAGTGAGTGACATATCTGAGCACCTACAAGATAGATTTGCATGAACAGTATGTACAGACATTCTAAGTATCCCGCAAATGAATCTCTTGATGTTTTTAATCCCCTGACTTAACCTCTACTGCCACCATGAGGTTGTCTTGGTACAGTTGTCTTGGTACAGTTTTAAATGTCTGAACTATTGAATAGTTTGTCATCAACAGTTTATTTTATTCAATATTCTAATAGGTTTAAAATCATTCCTATATGACAGTCCTGGCCAAGACAGCAGCAGAAAAAGTTTCACATAAAAAAAACAACAGACTTACAAAAAAACTTTGGTACAGAAATTGATGTCACGCTTTAAACCAACTGCAATAACTTTGATTCCATTATCAGTTTAAGGTATCAATTTATCCAGTACTAAAACCTGCAGGAAAAGACATCCACATCAGTGCAGAATGGCAATTGTTGGCATGCTAACACGAGGAAAAGAAAATGTTAAAATTGGAAAATATCATTCTCTGCCATAATAGTAGCATATTAGCAGATGTCAACATGTCTATTTGAGGTATTTCAGTGCATTTAACTCTGCCCTGACAAAGCTTTTTCTCACTAAAACACAAAAAAAGGTGGCACAAGTGATCAAAATGAATCCTGAACAAGATGATGTGTCCTGGCAGAGGAAGGGGCTACATGAGGGGAGAGAGACACTCAGACTACCATCTGCACAAATTACGTAAGAGCTCTCCTGAAATCTGAAAGTCTTCTCTAAAGCACTTTTTCGCCTCCTCTC
Source organism: Acanthurus tractus (assembly GCA_029783725.1). NCBI lineage: Eukaryota > Metazoa > Chordata > Actinopteri > Acanthuriformes > Acanthuridae > Acanthurus > Acanthurus tractus. Next base: position 9,391,896 of record JAQNCA010000005.1, on the reverse strand, counting down.
ACCTCAGCTCACTGAATCTCTTTGCTGATACTCTCAACTCCTCTCGACACCAGCATGGCCCTGATTTGCCTTTGATATTCCCTTTTCTCACAAGGAGAGGACACAGGCCTGACAGATCTGCCTTCTGTTCTCCAGCAAAACATAAATCATGTGTTTTTACTTGCTCCCTTTCACCAGACCTTATCATCTCTCAGCACTAGAGGGAGCTATTGGTATTGTTAGGACAGAGGTATGTAAAACCCAACTGGTTAACACAGAAAAGGGTGAGTCTGTCAGCAGGACCCGATCTGAGAATCTAAAGCTTTGAAAATGTAGATTTTCTTTTTCTGCCTTTTCTGCCCCCACAGTAGGAGCTCTCTTGGTGGCCAGAACTTGGTGAGCATTTTGTCTTTTTAAGTGAGAAAATGGTGGGAAAATGCCTTCAAAGTTGGACAGATACATTCAGGTGAAGAGGCTGGAAGTCAGCGTGATGTCTCAGAGGTGTGAAGGCGACACCTCAGTCGCCACACTGCCACCTAGAATAACATCATTAGAGTAAAGTCGAGCTAAACTCAGCATGAGCTACAGCCACGGCGTCTTCACGCAAAGGCAAACAGAGATTTACCTCATTTATCCAACACCCGAATGAATAGACACACAAACTGTATACAAGTCTCTAAACTGTTAAGAGCTGTCTGCCTTTTCTTGTCGAGGCCTGATTGTTATCCCCAGAGACAGCGCCGGCTGGTAAGGAGCTGGAGTCCAAAATAAAAACAGCTTAAATGGTGCAATATGAAGTAATAGCCTGTTCTGCTCCCTGTCAAGGGAGCTCTCAAGAAACTCAGAGAGAGCTCCAATTTTTTTTTTTCTTTCACAGCTGTACTCCCTCATGCCAGGAGCTGCATAGATCTACACCTTCATCTGAGCTGTTGTTGTTATGATAATGTTACTTACCAAAATGCACGTGTCTTTCATATTTGAGTCTGTCAACATGTGCATACACTGTCACTGCTACCTTTAATCACACACTACACGCAGCGTGCTGTCTCTCCCCTGACAGAGGACAGACAACAAATGGAAGAAATGAAGGCAGGATCCGATATTACTACAACAGCACCATGAAGGATGTATTGATTCATGTGTCAAAATGAAATCAATCATCCCTTTTTTGTTGTTTTTCCTTGAAACAAAACGGTGAAGGTAGGCACATGAATAATACAATGAATCTTAACTGACTCTTGATTGAGCGCATTTCCCCTTTGTCGCGCCTTCTCTCCACAGACCATTCAATTTAACAAGACAACAAAGACATTTCCATCTCGCTGACAAACAAGAAATGGATTTTTCATATTGGGATTAAATTCAACACACTTTCCAAACAGATGAAATGAACAAACACACTGCTGATGCTTCTTTACAGGACTGCAGGGGCTTCCACTATGAGGCAGCTGTTTTCCTGTTGTGTGAGCCTTGCAGCTACTCATGATCGTTAGCATAACTGTCATCATTCATACTGGTAGTATTCAAAAAACCTCTTTAATAAATCATTGGGAATTTATATCAAAGAAACTCCAGTGACAGCAACATGTGCCCAATGTGAATAACTGATGACATATACAACTAATGCAGTGAGAGCTGCCATGCATCTATTTGGCTCGCAGGTGATGTGCTTGCAGAGGCAATCAGAGTCGAGCATTACCAAGCAGAAGTCACATTGGAGTCGGGGATGTCAGCTAGAGCAGGAATTTTTAATTTAGCACAACTGCGATTTTCTGGCTGAAGTTGTTGACGTGAACTTTCTCGGCTGAGAAAATGGGAAAACAACAGTTAAGCTGTTTCAACACTGTTATCTGATGCTGCTACTGACAGAGCTGCTGCAGAGAACGGGCAGTTTGGACGAGGAATGAGAGCAGAGAAAAATGTCAGCCGCTTCCAGACCATTCGTTCATCGGTATCTCAGAGCAGGGCAACAAATATAGCCGCAGCTATCTGGGAACTCTATCAGCAGAGGCCACGCATGCTGCTAATCAGCCAATATATCAGCCCCTGGCACTGAAGGCTTTCCTCACACTCGCTGCCCATCAGGGTCTCACATCCAAAATGTTTTCCTAGAGGGCAGAGAGGGGAGAAATGCCATGCTCGGTTTGATTTAAGCCAATGGAATGAGACCAAGAAAGAGATTGCTGGTTGGTTTCTACTCGAAAAAATGGCTTAAGACCATGTAGTGTCTGTCTTTGCAGCCTCTTATGCCTTTTTATTATATCTCTCTTCACCCTATATGTTTTTTATTGCCAGGCTTACTTTCATCTCAAGTTCGTCTTCTTTTTAGAACTTTAAAACTTTTTTGTACAGGCACATTTAGATTTGTTTCTTCCATCATTTTCATCAACACCACTGTGAGAGTCACATTTAAGAGATATATGTATATATTGTCTTCAGAGCACTGTAGCCTTCAGATTGTCATGGTTACCCTATAAACACAATGAGAGCAACCTTAAATTAAAATGAATAAAAGCTCGGAGTTGCATTTGCTGCTTTAAGCCCCCTCCAGTCTTTGTAGATTACTGTATTTGCCTGCATACCGAAATAATGCAGGCAAATACAGTAAGGAAGACTAAGATGAGGTCCAGCCTGAATCAGACAGATTCTTCAAACAAACGCAGACAATCGGATTGTATTTGCCGTTTTCTTTAGTTTGGATCTGTGCATTTGACTAGCTGTGCGATGCCACCGGGACGTCGCCGCCCCTACTTGGGTGAGATAATTGTGTGTTCACAGGCACAAATATTTCAGTCCTCTGTACCGACATGTGTGCATCTGACAGTTCTTCTGTGCCGTCTGAGCAATATCTTCACGCCATGATGCCAGTTTTGACGGCTGCCTCGCATGTGACTAAGATAGCTACGCTAGTGAGCTGATGTCTTCATTAACAGTTGTTTAGATGCTGTCACCGCCCCTCCTCTTCCTCAGTCACCAGCAACGACGCTCTGCTGCGCCCATCAGCTCCCATCAGCTTTTCTCAGCGTGTGAGGCGCTCCCCCAACTGCTGTCGCACTAACTCTTGTTGCTAATTAGCTGACAAACACCGCACGATTCGACCAAGGGCCTGGCACATTTACAACACTCATGTTTGTATACATTAGTAACCACACACACACACACACACACACACACATATAAATACATATGTCTTTTGATGATGCGCTTGAACAGTTGCATGCATAAAGCCTTACGAAAATATGAAACTTCCACATTAATGCAAACATTTTCATTAACTGTCATGTTCTATATCCCTGAGAACAGCCAATATCTTCTTTAAATGTCATTATCTGCACTTTTCCTTTTTTTTATTTTGACAGCAATTGCACACTGTGGTATTTATGGTAAATGTGTACTTAATCATTTCAATTAGAGGATCTGAGGATCATCCTCCTCTTTTAAATCACCCTGTGACTACCATGGTAACCGACTCCTTGAGAGCATTAACAGTAAAAGTAAAGGGGGAAAAAAACATAATCATAGTGGAACCAGTTATGACTGACACTGATCTCCATTATTATATTAATTTTAAGATCCTTTTTACTGCACTTTCTGTGACACTTGTATCTTTTCCATCGTGGCCCACTGGTCATATCAGGTAAGTATAGAGAGAAATATGAAGCTTAAGGACTAGAAGTCTCTCTCTCACGGATACACGCACACATACACACACACACACTCAAACACTCACACAGCTTCTCTCTCGCTGAGCAGCTGGCTGATGTGACACTGAGGCGGGCAGTCCTGTCACACATCATCAGGGTCTTATAGTGTGTCACAGAAGGCCTTGAGGGCACAGAAATGGTCTGGTCCACGTCTGTGTGTGTAGGTAAGGGTACATCATTCTTTTATAGTCCGGAGCACTGGCGGACTCAATGTCATAATGGAGGTAATGAGAGGCCCCATGAGAATTTTATGTGACGTTTTCTTTTATTCATAATATGCCAGTCTCTGCCTAATTACATACAGTACCTATGCAGCCATCACAGAGGCTGCTCTTTTGAGTTCATTTAGGGTTTGCAGCCTTGAATTGTAAAAGTACTTGACAGGCACAAGCACAAAATGGCCATTTGGTGCTCTTTTGCAGCATCTGAACTGCATGCTACAGATGTAGTGGTGGTGGAGAGGCTATATACTGTATGTACCGTCTGTCTTTAAATCAGATTGTGAATGCTAATTTGAATCAGTATTTCCTGCCCCTTTTTATGGGAAAAGTCAGCACAGTGATTTAAATAGGGCAGAGAATTACCGGTGTAATCTAAGTTTGAGTCACTTTGCTACTTTAGCACAATGCAATCAGCAATGTAAAAGCCTGTGGTTTTCTTTTTCGTTCTTTTCTTTTCTTTCACCCTTGTTCTCTCTCTTTCTTTCTTTTTTGCAGCTGATTGAGAGTATAACAGTTGAAGGTATGGCCATGAGTGCAGCATGTAGCACAGCTTAGGAGAACATTTCAGCGGCTGTCTTCCACTTTTTTAACCCTTAAGTTTTATTCTCTAGAGCAGCAGATCACCCACTTTACTTACCTGAAAAATACTAAAAACAAGAAGATGTAGGAGAAAATAAGTATTTTCCTTACATTTATTGGCCTATTAAGAACAGCAATAGCCAGTTCTGTTGCTAACAACAAGAAAGACAAACCCCTTTTCAGGCCTCAAACAGAGGATTGCTGTGTAGCCTGCTAGCATGTTATTCATGCATAGACTCACTCTTCTGTGTGAAAGCGTAGCAGCATATGTGAGTTCAGCTCCTGGTTTACAGTAATTTAACTGCAGATGCTTTCTTTTTAATGAGCCATATAGTACATTTAGCTCCATATGTGGGCTAAGTAAGGACATTTCTACAATCATGAATCTTGATCATAAATAACATAGTGACCTTTAAACCTGTCAGGCGGTAGTGGACTTTGACGTTGACATACATGTTTTATTAGCTTACAAATCGTTCCGTCTTGAAGTCCCTCTGCCACAGCAGGCCCATTAGGGCAGTAATTGGCACTTCTGTAGGTAAGCAGCTTCTTCATCCTAGAGATGAGCTTCACACTGTGCTGGAGACTGTCTGATATGAGAGCTGCAGAGAGCACACGACTGATCCTGTACAGTGAGAGCGTGTCACTCACATAAACACCTCTGAGGATAAACAAACCCCATTACCTCACCAACACATTTCAATCATGCAAATACATTTCATAAAGAGAGATATGGCTTGGTCTCTGCTCCACATCCTACTATAATGTATAAATGCTCCTCTCCAACCTCACTGTATGTTAAAGGCATGAAGCAATAACCCCCCCCTCCCCTTAGTGGTATAATGGCTTAAATATCCTGAGAATACTCAATAAGATGACCCTAACACAGCTGAAGGGGAGTACATGAATTAACATTTTTGCAAAATGCTCCGTGTCATCAGAATTGGCGGTTCGGTTTACACAAATGGCAAGAGGGTGGTTGCCCCTTTGATGTGGTAATAAGCTGTTTGGATTTCTGTGTGTCAAGCATGTTTTAACAGTGAGAGGCATTCCCAACAGCTACTACTTCATAATCAATTAAAACACTTTTGCTAACAGCCCTGCCTGGTTCAGCGGGAGGAAAACTATTCACCCCAACCCCAAACATGGACTTACAGAAGAATACAGACCAAGAGGAGTGAAGATATGGAGTCCTGGGGGAGTGAGAGGAAGATAGCTGCAATGTAATCTTTATTGCAAGCGAGCAAGCACAACATGCTTACAGTGAAGCATATGGGACATCAGCCAACTGGGCCAATACAGTGTCTTTTTTTTTTTTTTATTATTTTGCAGATGTTTGCATTTGACTAATTCATGAGTGTATTTGCAATGTTGAGAAACGATTGCATGTGAAGCGAGTTTGTTGTTGCCACAGGGGTTAAACTGTGAGTCTACAGTGTTTTTCCTCTGACAAAAACTAAGAGAGAAAAGTGGTTTTATGAATATAAAGATTTAATCCACTTTTGATTGTTTTGAATCGTGGGTGCAGCTAATGCTCATCAGCCATGCAATCCAAGTCCTATCTGGCAACTGCAATCTGTTTAATGAATTCCCTGAACTTTCTGTAGCATTTGCAAGTCTATGAATTATATCTCCAGGAACATTTAATATCCTTAAACCAATACCGCATGATTTCATGCTGTTGACTCCAAATATCCTATTGACTGAAAATGATCCTTTAAATCTTTTGTTGCAACTGAAAGTCTTTTTACCGTAAAGCAACATGACAAACTCTAATTATTTTTTTTCAACAGCTTTCAGCGCTAAAGGTCGAACCCAAAAATCAATAAAGACCCAAAAGGATTATTTCTGGCTCTTATAATGCAAGATGAGAATGTCAGCACTTGCAAAATGTTGTATGTTATGATTCACGGGATTGAGGGTGCTCTGTTACACAAGTGCTTAAACTACAAAGGCCTTAGATTTTTTGTGATGTGTCAAAGTTTGTCTGGGCAAGCTCGGATTTTGTGCACACAGTCAACTAATGCTTGTATGAGCCTGCACTCCTGCAGGTACTCACATGGCTGCATGTTGAAATTTGAAGCTTTATCCCTCAGTAAAACAGCTTGCTTCCAGCAGGACTTTCACTCACCAGGAGCAAAGACAGAGCGCCGTGTACCTTTGTTTATGAATCTTAAAGGTAAAGCCTATATAAGTGTGACTGCTTAATGCTGGTGAGATGAAAAAAGGAGAGCGAGCTCAAAGACATGTAAGGGAAAGTGTTTTGCATGGGAATGCGAGCTTGAGATAGTGTTTGAACCAGAGACTGTTTTCATAACAGGTGTATGTGTGTGCTGTGTGTGTGTGTGCGTGTTTCTTTGTATGCGTCTGCGCAGATGAATATGCAAGTGTGTTTGTTTTAGAAAGTGAAGTGCATGAGTCAGCCCCGCAGTAGGCAGGCGGCTCATGTTTCTTCTTTTTGGCAAACAGCAGAGATAAGATCAGACTGACCCGATCATTTAAGAGGCCCTGGGCTTTGCCTCTTCAAAACAACACACACACACACGCACACACAAGCAGCTCAGCTATCTTTATCTGTTCACTCCCATCTGAGGGCTTTGACTATCAGTATACAGATTTCCTTGATCCAAATCAAAATAATGAAATATTGTCTTCTGTTGTAAGTTTTATGTGTAAGACTTCAGGCAAATAAACATATCATAGATAGATAGATAGATAGATAGATAGATAGATAGATAGATAGATAGATAGATAGATAGATAGATAGATAGA
>JAQNCA010000005.1:9260075-9288080 GCA_029783725.1 Acanthurus tractus | reverse complement strand
TGACTTACAGCCAATTTCAGGATGCTGTCAAGCTGTTCTCTGTTGCTCACTGTGGACATATTGTCATTTAAAAACATTCCAGGATAACTATTACTGTACTGCCAAATGCATTCACACATATAGTCTCCTGATGACAGTGATATTTACAAAAGAACTATGAAAAATACAAACACTCAACAAAGCCTTGAATATTTTAAAAAACACTTGTATTGCTCAGGTTATTTTTTCTCAGTTGTATGAATCGCTTTTTTCATAAATGCAGTTCACATAAGGTCAAAATGGCAAAATAAAGTCATTACCGAAGCTTTAAGTCTTTCCTCTCTTTAATACCATCTCATCTTTCTAGTTGTAGGGTGGGCCTCTTCAGAATTAATGGTAAGACGTTCAGGATTTATGTGGATGATCAAAATCCTTAAGTGTGTTTGTACTGTACATATCCTTCGTGCTCACAGTGTGTTTAGTCTGTGGTCCTAATGAGCTTGCCGATGAAAGATTTTTGTTACACGCGTTCCTGCGACTCAGTCATCTGTGAAGACGACTAAAAAATGTCTTTTGTTGAAAAATGGAAGACTAATTAGTTCCATTCCTGGTCTTCTAAATGAGAATGTGTTTCATTTTCATATGTATTAGCTGTTACCACTTTCAGGAGTTTCCAGTTTTTTGAATTGCAAATTAGTATGATTATGTTGGTTTTTTTTGTAAATATTTCCGACGGAGCATTCTTTTAAATTAATATTTGGGGGGGTTTTTTGTTGTTGTTTTTTTTTTGAAATCTCAGACTGTTCCCCAAAGGTATCTACACTTTTTCATTACATTGGCATATGGCTTCATCAGCATTCATTCAGCTGTGTCCCCAGAGGTTTAAATTTAGCCTTTACAGTTGGCTAATTAACAGCTACACGGCAGCCTGTAATAAACATGTCTAAACTTGTTTAACAGTTGTTTGAAGTGCATCAGAATGAATTAATTATCCTGTAAATCAATAGCGAGTTTTGTTGCAAAGAAGAACCCAAAGAAAACATACTGAAAAAAAAAAACGCCCTCTGTATTACAATTGCTAATCTGCAAAGGAAATGGTGTGTTGATTACATATAGGAAAGAATTCCTGTGTGTGTGCTTTAAGTGCTCTTCAAGATGTATACATTTGCATTCAGCTGTATGTGAGCTGCAACCTGGGATAAAGTCGGGTTTATGTGACCTTTAACCTCCGCTATAGTAGGCAGGAACGGGAGTGGAGGCAGCGCTGCACTGTTTTTTCTTTTTTTTCTTTTTCCACTGCAGTGGTCAATTATTAAGGACTTGGTGCACATCCAAACTTTTCATGTATTATCTTGATTGAAACCTTCCTCCTGCTTCCCTCCAGCAGTTGACTCTAGCCTCCTGAGCAAACAGACAGCGATAAGCCACTTTCTTGTGATGGTCGGAAGGAGAGCGCTGAACGTGTGTCCTTGCAGTCCCTCCCTTCCTGGACTTTATGACATCGTGGTCGGGGTCCTCGAGTGGAAAGGGAAAGGGTGGGGTGGGTGCTACCATAGGTTAATCCTCCCAATCAAGTTTATTTTCCTGCCACAGGGGGGGTTACAGGTGGTCAAAGGGAGTGTGTGTTTGTGTGTTCTGCCTTCAGTATGGAAGCTCAACATGCAAACGTTCATTCGGAGAGTATTTGATGGTGGGATGTACATAAAGAGACAAGAAGGAAATGCCCCGGGCCGATTTTTAAAGAGTTCAACTTGACCCGTTATGTCTGGCAGTGCTCCCTGGATGCTATAGAGAGGCTTTTCCTTATAATGACGCACTCACAGGGAATGCAGTAGCCACAAGGACTCATTATGGCCCCCAGTCCTGTAATCATTAACCACATTAAATTGAGTCTTTTGAACTAGGAAAAAGCTGCAGTCTTTATTTGGGCTGCTTGGCCTGTTACTGCAGAATTTAGGGTGTTTGTTCATGTAAAAGTGAATGTTGCGTGCATCACGCGATTGCAAGTACATAAAAACAAATCTGGAAATCATGGAAATTGTCCTGAATGACATATTTATGTGTCTAGATGTTGTCTTGCTACATGTCCATGTCTGTTCTGGTCTTCAGAAAAGTTAGCATTCTGTCAGTTTTTTAAACAGCATTAAATCTGTTTACGTCATGGTATGTGTTCTCTGACATGACTTCATCTTTATGGACCCTGACCACAGCACACTGCAGAGCACCAGTGGCCAGCATATGACAGTAACTGCCCGTGAACCCCCCCCCCTCCCCCCGTCCTCTTGGGAGAAATGAACCCTTCCACTAGTAATGATTTAATGCTTTAGGGAGGACAACATGTCACTTCAAAGGACCAGAAATGCCCACGGGTGAACTGGTGACATTTCCAAATGACAGCATGTGGTTGTGAAAGAAAAAAAACCCCAATTTTATTCAGAATACTTTTGGGGGATTTAATACCAGTAGCCTTAAGCTTACCTCCCGACTTCATAAAACATCTAATCCACCTGGTTTAATCTTTAATATTTAAAGATTGTGGATGCAAGGCACTGCCGAAAAAAAAACAGCAGGTTTTAATATTTCCTCGCAACATGTGCTCACAGAGGGCAGGGATTTGGCTAATGAAAACAGGAAAATCTAGTTCTAATAAAATTTGCTTATTAGATCAGACAGATATTTTTATAAAATGACGTTATTTTATCCATTCATTTTTTCAAACTCATATCATCCTTATTTGCTTTAAGATAGGATTGACCAGCCTTAATCTCAAGTTATTTTTTTGATGTTTTTTTTTTGCATTTACGCCTTAAAAAAAACACACAGAGTACAAACAGTCTCAAAGTCTTACAAAGCTACAGGAAATCTGGCAACGAATCTGAGAGCAAGTGATCATTCGTCTTTGCTCAACGGAGAGCGCCCTGTTCTGTTTCCATTGGATGGAAGCTGCACTGTGAATCATGAGGATTCACTCTTCTGCTGCTGAGTTAAACGTGCTGTTGGTGGTAAGAACACAACCAGAACATCTGCTGCAGAGCATTACTCAATTGTCAGTTATAAAAAAAAAGGAACATTTTGAAAACTCTCTGGCGCCTGGAGTCAAACATCTCTGGGGAAAATAACTTTGTTATGAAAAAAAAAAGTAAGAAATATCCCCATCACATGATCAACATTTGGGCATGAATCCTGACCCCATCTGGCGTTTGCAACAGCTGTTGGACCCACTGTGGTGAGTGTGAAAGAATCGAGGAGTTCAACAAATTCTCCAAAATCCTTGTTCTCAATAAAAAACTTGTTTAGGGATTTCAGCTGCAGCCGGATAGGTAGTCAAGTTGCACACAGATGCAGTTAAATATGAGATGAAACACACACACAAACACACATGTTCTCAAACTTAAACAAACACACACTAAACCGCCTGTGACATATTGACTCTCTTCCTTTCTTTAAGGTCACATAGTTTCCTGACAGGATTTGAACAGGATGACTCCACAGGGAGGAGAACAGTCGGTGAATGACACTGACTGACGGCAGACAAGATTAATATTAAGACCTTGAGAAGTTACTGATTAAAAAAGTATATCAGCTTAACTGTCAAGGGGGGGGGGAATCTGTAGGATAGAAACAGCTGCTAGGGGATTTTTTAGGGGATCAAAAGTAAAAGTTACACACTAGATTGTCAGTACTAATGATGAACATGATTGAAAGCTCCAACCTCTCGCAGCTTTTAAAACAAAATCACGTCTAAGACTTTTAACACTCTGCAGGATAGTTTAGCATCTGTGAGTGTGAGGGAATGCAGATGTGTTGAAGTAAGTTGCAAAGCTATAAGAAAGAGTACCAGAAAAATCCAGCCAGTATTAAAAAAAACCATCTGTTTGAGTGGCTGATAATGCACCTCACCCTGTCTGATCCTGTTGTTTGGCTGTGTATTTATCGTGGAAAAGCAGATGAATCACAAAATGCTCATGATGTCACTTAATGTCAGGGTTGTTTCTGATGCATCCTTTACTCAGGCACCTCAGTCATCGATGATAAATGCCAGCTTTTCAAAATAAAAGGGCAACAGCTTTCTCTCCAGACTCCTCTTTGTTTATTTTTAACCTTTGCTTAATCACGTAATCCTTTTGAGATTAAGGCCTCTTTTGCAAGAGAGACCGTGATTTAAGAGACAGAGTGAAACTCAGCAAAAAAAAGAGAGACATCCAAAAATCATTCAGCCTCAATAGGTTGTGATGCAACAGAGTTGAGCATGCATGTGACATGATTCACAGGCTATCGTGCTGTCCCTGCTGTTTATCAAGAAAAAAAACAACCAATCCATACAGTTATTGCTCTCTGTGCATTCAGCACAGAGACAGGCAGTCCAAAGTTACTCTTTGACAGGTCAGAAAATAACCTAGAAACACTTAATAGCAAATTTATGACGCCTGTCGCTGTAAGAGTATCACAGCTTGGATCGCTGTTGATTTAAACTCCTTCTGAGTCTTCGGTCCCAGCAGGAAAACATGTGAACACCGTTATCAGAGGAAATTGCTTGTTCCATTAAAAAAATGGCCAGTGTAAATGACTCTAAAGACTAACACACACATCCTGACAGAGTGTTGTCCAATTAACCTCACAAGGAGAATGGACGGAAATGTGATGGGTTACAGCCCCCCAGGGACACACAGACCTACGGGAGCTCCTCGCCAAACTCCAGGCTTCATTATGGCAGCATTCTTACTACTCGAGTGTTTTCATTCAACCTTTAGATATCCTTTGAGGTATTTTTCGCTCCTTTTACTCTGCTTTTCCTGCTGCTGGTTGGCAGCATAAAAGGCTAATATTGACTTTGCTGATGTGTTTTTGTTTGGCATGGGAACGCTTCGGGCCCTTGGCTAGCACTGGCCTCTTTGAGTGGCTTAGCAGAAGGGCCTGGCAGGTGGCCAGCCATGTATAGCAGCTAATAATGGACTCTGCTATACAATACCACTCCATCAGACATGAGAGGTGGGAGTGGAAAGAAACAGCTATATTGGTGCAAGCTGCTGTAATTTAAGTGTATGCATGTGCTATATGCACTTTACTGCCATAAAAAATGTTATTGGAGTGATGTTGATATCCATAGTTCTGGTCTTGAAAGCCAAATAAAAGAGTTTAATAGATAATCAGGGATTAATAGAGCGTTTAACCTGTCCTGCTGGTTTCCTGAAACCTGAGCAAAGAATGCTGGAAAACAGCTCCATATAAGGTGCTTTAGTTTTATCTTTATTGCCAGGAGACATTGGATGGCACTGGGAGAGAAGAAAAAGAAACAGACAAAAAAAAATATGATCACCACTGAGGTGCACGGATCAGCAGGCTTTCTGCCAACAGTCTTCATGAGCTACTCCATCAACGAGATGGAGGCACGATGGGGAGTTCTGCAGCACAAAGTAAACCACAAATCCACACAGGCTTTGGCGATTTTTTTTTTCTTGTTATTGCAGAGACTAGCCGAGATACAAACAGAACGGGCAGTTTTGGAGAAGATCCACCCAGTGATGAAGTTCAGCTATGTAAGATGGGATCGATGTTGTTTTTCAGGCTGTGTTCAGGGTGTTCCCTCATTAGGTTATGTAAGGCCTGGAACTGGAAAATGAAAGCTGTTTGTGGTTCATAAGGGTGGATTTCCCTTGAGTTAAATAACAGGTCCTGTGAGTAACTCATTAATTACAGTATTGAAGTTAATCTAAGAGTAAGTTCAACTTAGCTATGTCAGCTTCTGTGATTACAGTGGCTCCTCTAAGAAGCATTTTAAATAAATAATGATTAAATATTGGAATGATTGCAGTGAGCGTTAGTTGAAGGAATACTTTGACATCTCTCAGAAATATGTCTTTTTGTTATCTCGGTAAGCACGTGATGATGGATACTTGTTTCAAGCCTGTATGGTTGATGTTTAGCAATCATCTGGCAGTTAGCTTAATTTAGCATAAAAACAAGTTGTAACAGAGAGAAATAAAGCACATCCAAAGCTCACTTGTCTGCATATTATCTCCTGTTTGTGACTCTCTGTAAGAAAGTGGATGAGTATATTTCTCTCCCGTCATCTCAGATATCTGCCATTCCCTACCTGCCCTGTAGTTGCCCTCAGAGTGCTCCCAGCATTCCCAGTCACCTGATACCCTCGCTCACCAGCACATCCCCACTCCTCAATTTGTTCCCCTCCATAATGTACTGGCCCTCTTTCCTCAATCCTTTGCCAGAACATTTCAGTGTGTTTCCCCGATCTTGTCTGGTCCTGCCTTTGTTCCTTCTCACAGCCTCTTCCTGGTTCTTCCACCTGCCTCTTGCTTGCTTTGACTTAAACTCTGTTTAAACTTAATACCAATAAATTGCTTCTTACTTATTCCTCTTATTCACCTCTGAGTTTTAGCTGAGTCCACATATCTGCGTGCAGAATGGTAGATTCACTGTGAACTTAAATTACAAGAAAAAACTCTTTTGTTTTGGAAAAAGAAAAACGCGTGTTTGCTGTCTTAGGACTTTAGATGACAAGACTGATATTATTTTCATTTTGTTTTATGTTCCCGAATATGTCAACAAAATGCGAGTCTCGTCAAGGGACCACACACATTTTGTGATGATTGAGGTGAAGACTTGATTGCAGGAAACAAACAAATGCTTTTATAATTTGTAACATTGCGATGACTCTGAAAACAAACACAGTGCACCGACGTGCTTGCAGCTATTAACTATCAATCAGAACAAACAGCAACCGTACCACTAACAACCAGGATGACTGTTTGAGATGACCTGGGGTTACCTGTACTTGTAATGACAGTTTGTGTCAATTTTTACTGTGCATTCCTGTGGTATTAAGTCTCTCATGGAACCCTGGCAGGAATTTCCCCCGGCCCGCTCACTGTTTGTCTACAGTGTCCCTGCCCTGCCTCTGGAGGTGAGGGAAAGTTCAACCACACCAAATCTGGAATCTGAAAGAGCATCTCCAGTTTTCTCAACATGCATAGTTGAGCTGAACTGAACTGAACCGAACTGTTCCCTACACTTGTGTTTGGCAAGAATTCGAAAACACTATAACATTGGCATACTTGTACTTGTGCTACTTCCTGAATGTATAATGAAAGTGAAAAGAATGAGTGTGACTTTTGTGTGTGTGAAGGATTGTTTCACATTGGACTCGGATCTGTGTCGAATCCTTTGTGTGTTACAAAAGGGGAGAATAAAATGGTTAATATCCCGTGAACGCATAAAGGAATGAGACAACTGTTTCTACCATTATGTGGTGACCAGTGAGAGTATAACTTTACTGGGAGAAAAAGGATAAGAGGAACATGTGAATAGCATTGTATGATGATAATAATAATACCCAAAAAACAAGAAGTGACTCATGTCATCGCCTTGGCAACATCTCGATGTTTCGTGCTAGAAATGATTTTTACAACAAAGTACAGCTTGTTGACATCAGGGGCCAGTTTTCATCGTCCTGTCCAGAGATGTCTCTAAGGTGTGTTTCCCAAGTAATTTATAGGTTAAAATAGACCATAATCTATATCATTTTGTCTCGCAAGAAGTTTTCGTGAAATTTTCCAGAAGGCTTTGACATATTCAGTTATGGCAAAGATCAGGAGAATAGAGAAATGGGCTGTAAGGGTGGAACTCTTGGTTTTCCTCCTCCTGCGTCATTCCTGGGAGGCAGGGGTAGATATCATGTCCAGATGTTTCGCAGGTTAGAGTGGACACTGAGACCCCCTTTCTTGCCCCACAGCTTCCCCGCTATCTGTGTTGCAGGGTGTAACATTTTGAAAGGACAAAATGTATATTTCGGTAACTGAATGATCTTTATTTAATGGGGGATTTACTCATTAAGGCTTTTGTAATGAATATTTCTCTCTACAATCCCTGCATGTAGAGTGCAGGGGCTGCTGAGACCGTCAAGCTCACTGATAACTGTCATCTGACTCTGGCTGTTAAGTTTCAGTCAAACAGCCGTGTGTGGTTTAAACAACATCAGGAGCTATAAAGCTTGGTTTGTGCTGCAGATTCTGCTGAGTTTATTAACCCTTCCTTCAGCAAAATATCCATCAAAGTTACCTCTTTTTGAGTTCGCCATCATCATCTTGTATGCTTAAATTCTGTGCTGTATATGAAAGCATTTGTATGCAAGCACATGGTGTTATTCTGTGGTGTTAATTCACAGTTACACCGCCTTCTACAGATCTAGCATGCTTTCATATTTTGGTCATTTTTTTGGCAGATCTTTGTGATAAAGGAATGTTTTTGCATCATCCTCATATCATTGCAGTGCTAAATGATAGCTTTCCAATTTTTAGCAAAAATGGTTCTGTTTTAGTGCTCTCATTGTGTCGTTTTCACCTGCAAAATGCAGGTGTTTTCAGCCTGAAGCTTTAAAAATCCCCTGTTCATTCCCTGCACAGAAAAAAAGTTAGTGGCTGGTTGGTGAACATAAGGGAGTATTTGGTTCAAGAGGAGTCTGAGCTTAAGATATTTTTCCCAGGGGACTGTTAAGATGAAAACAGAGCAAAAAAGGAGCGTGAACTATTTACTCACCCAGTAGCTTGAAAAACGACACCAAATGCATTGCTAGTGTTGCTCTCTCTCTGCTTCAAAGCTGTTTGCCAAAAAAATTGCTTAAAAGCTAATCAAATGTCAAATTTGTGTTCACAGCTTGTTCTCCCTAAATTGTCCAAGAAAAAGTCAGTCAATGCAGGTTTTAAAAAGCTCAAGCCAACTGTCAAGCTTTATTGAGGTCGTAAATCAACAAAAATACTTTTCACATACGAAATCCTCCATGAGGGCTGCGTATGTGTGAGCAGTGTTACGACTCTCTTTGGACCGTAGCGGCGTCCTTTCACGTCTTGAGTTTTGACTTGATCCGGCTCCAGAGGGTGACTTGGGTTATGTGCACACTTCTGCTTCTATTTTTATAAGTCAGTATTGTGTCCACACCGCAGCTCAATGACACCACTTTCATCACCATAGCGTTCAAGTTAAGACATTTATAGCTGCACTCACTGTCACTCCCCGGCTCGACTCTGACTCATGCAGGAAGACTTCATAGCAACTAAACCACAAAACATGATGTAACCAGGCAAAAGTGTACTAATCACAAATGGTGACATTTATGAGTTTGCTTCTTATTTGTACAACTTGATACTCAGTACTCCCGCACAGAGGAGTGGGTTTTCTTCGACACATGGCAGCATATGTCAGGACTTCGCTGACTCCCTGATTGGGTAAGAAATGAGATAATGCTGAAGACTACTGTTACTACAGCCGTGTCTCATTCCTGAACCCAAACTGTCAATCCCTTTATCTCACCTTTATCCTGTTGACACCTAAACAGAGACACACTTAGATACGAGATCACACCCTCATCAATCATTTCACACCAAATGTTGAAGCCTGAGGGTAAGACAGAGGACAGCAGCCAACAACACAGTGTTTTAAAAACACAGAAATGGAAATGTGGGAGTATATTAAGGATTTATTTCAACTGTACAAAAGCCAGTGATTGAGGCAGAGAAAAAAATAGGAGCAGGGGTGGTTTTGATGTGTTTAGGTTTGTTGAATTAATTGTGTTTTACAATGATAAAATGATCATTTTTATAAATGGAGTCTGGTGGATTCGGTTCAGCAATCAAGCTGACGCTTTTAATTAAACCATGATTTTTAAAACTTTTATAATGATATCGAAGGTCAATTGGCCCATTCTGTCATCGAGATAAGACCACTCTCTTTGCCATTTGAGAAGAACCAGACCATGGGAACGGGATGAGTGATGAGGGACCAAATGTATACTAAAGTACACTAAGCGTCTCATGACTAATGCTAATGGAAGAGCAGAGTTGATAATGTTACTCGGGGCTATATGTCACGAACACCTTTACATCAGTGCTAAATTACAGTTTCATTTCTTTGTCATTACACCTCAGCTTGTGAATGAAACAGGCCAAAGATGTTGCATGAAGGCACAAATCCTCTTGTTGATTGAACGTTTTCGTTTAAACAACGTAAAGCCTACCTAAGGCTTTCACTGAGCCTGCACTTATGAGAAAGTGTAAACTGTGCTGCCATGAATTCTCACCCGCTGGCTTGACATGAACATACACTTTTCCAGACCGGCATGCACAGTTGCATGCTGCACATATACAGCGGCGCACACATGTGCTCTTACACATCTGTGAAACACAAGTCTTGATTAATGTGCGTAGAATTTGAAAGGAAGGGGCCAAGCCTTTGATATCTGTATATCTTTGTTTCCATTACAAGGCCACCTACTCAGCATTATTTATACCCGGTATTGCAAACATAATCCACATAGTGGGACACGCAGGATGAGGGAGAGACTGTGGTGAGAATGGGTGCAAAGTAATGGAAAAACGTATGAAGGTTTAATTAAGAATGAGGATTAAGGATTAAAGATAATTACACGGTGTAATGACAGGGAGGGGAAATGTTTTTAAAGCTCTGAGCTATGTGAAAGGGCACCTGTGTGCGGCTGCAGGCGACCCATGTTTTATGTGTGTTTGTATTTGTCCAGCCTCAGAGGTAGGTCTGTGTGTGTGTCCAGTCTGCGGCCTGGCGTGGATCAGGTTCGCTGCCTGTGTGTGTGTGTGTGTGTGTCCCAGCCACAGACCCCCTCTGGTGGGCTGAAGTGATGGATGATGCCTGGAAGCTCTGGAGCTGTTCATGTGAGTGCTGTCTGAGCAGCTACTAGACAGTCATGGATGAAGGATGTTTTTGAGTCTGTGTGCATGCGTGGATAAGTTCGGGTGTGCGTGAGTGACGGGTTACTGATGGCTGTTGTGTTTCAGGTGTTATTCAAGCATTATTGATTACAAGGTGACAGGTACGTGAAGGAAAGCTATTTAATACTGTAGCGGAGAGTGGTGAAACACACACCTACGCACGCCTCCTCCCTTACACTTGTGTTTGTTTAAACCCCCCACTTCCCCTATTGAATTACAAACCATATACCAAGTGTAAGGCTGGGATTGAAAGCCCAGTTTGGGTTGCAGCCCATTCTTGTGACATATCGACCTCAATGAAAAAGTTCATCAATCAATCTACAACACAGATTGATTTGAACTACAGATCAAACTGAAAAACTTTACCACTATTATTTGGGTGTGTGATGTATGGATGGCAAAAAAATGTGAGTCGAGACAAAACCAGTCTGTTGACTGAGAGTACCTCTCCATGAAGTAAAACAATGAGCCTTTGTTTTATGCCAACCTGTGTTCATTCCCAGCTCGTCACGTACGCAAGGTTTGTCAGGACCTCTTGGCATCACTTTTTTAAAGCAGCTCTTTGGGTCCTGACACATCAAGCTGACACAGAAGAACGAGTGGCAACGAAGTCCAAGTCTAACGTTGCCTCATCAGTGTCTCGGCCAAAAAAGTTGTTCTTGAATAAACTGCACAGACCACAGCCAAATGCACACTAGCGCTTAATTTTGCGTCTGCAAGATGATGACTCTTTCCTTAAACCACTAAGTGGCATATAGTCTGCCTCTGCCTCTAAGAAAGGAAACCCAAAAACTAGATGGGCAGATTCACAAACTGTTGTTTGAAGAAGCAGGTTTTACGAGGACATGCTTTCTTGCAGGACGGCCTTTCACACAACTGCACCTTTTCTGCATTAAAAAAGTGACACCAAGGGGGTCCAGCTCTAGCTTTTGTTATTGGGTGTGAGATTGTGCTGCTTTACAGGTGAATGCCGTAAAATACATATTGGTTTCATTGTTTCACTGATTTTCTTCCTCTCTTTTGTAATCCCCCCTTGGATTTTTGCACACTTGAACTATTTATCCATAAGCCCCCCTAGGATCAAATTTTAACAGGAGACTTTACTTATGCACAGTTCTGCACTTAGCTAAATGCTAACAGCAGCATAAAAACATATACACAGTGGAAGTGCTAACATCTTGACCATCCAGACCATTTTGATTTTGCCAGTTTTTATCATTTCATTACATAAGCATGCTAACAAAGTAGAACAGCCAAAGCTGGGACATGTTAGCAAACCAAAGTACTGGAGTAATTACAACTTTGATCTGATAATAGTTCTAATGTAAAAGTCAGAACTAATTCATCATTATTTTATGATCTGATACTTTAATATTTCAGTTTGGTCCAAATTAATGGGCAGACTGACAATATTTTTTTTCCTTTTTATTGTCAATTCAGCATAATATGTATCTTGATGGTAAACAAAACTGCTGGTCCTTACAGCCATACCATCAGCACAGAAAAAAAGAAGATTATTGATAGGCATGTCAAGTTATTTTATTACGCACTTCTACATGTTAAATGTGAGGTTAAGTTTTTTTTATTTCAATGTTTGCTTTTTACACAAAGACCAGTCTTAAATTAACATACTTTGTTTATAAAAAACTCAGAATAAAGTGCATTAAAGTAAATAGCTATTTTATATAAATATAATTATATAATAGTCATGTTTTTGTCTTTTCATGCTTTGGAGTTTGTTTTTTTTTTCAAAAGACTGTCACTCTTTTTTGGGGAATTTCCACTGAAATTAAAAAATCAGACACAAAGACTTACATTCCATTTAGATCTTTCCTGTCATTTTTCTGACATGTTTTGGCCCCCAGCCCAAAATTATGCTCTTTTGAACATGGTCCATGTTTCTATGGTAACATGGATAATTCTGCATATTACCAAGATCACACCTCTTTTTTTATGATATGATATGCTGCACAAAAAAAGAAAAAAAATACTGCTGCAGGGTTGTTTTTTCAAAGTCAACATGTTGAGTTAATCTTAATCCTGAACTCTGCTGCTGAGACAATAATTTTCTCTTTTAATTGTACTTTATGGCGAGCATAAAACTGGAATTTGTTGATCCACCACACCTCACATCTGGACCTGAACTTCAAGTTTAAATCACACTAAATAGTACAAAGAGAATTCTTTGTAGGACCAGTGTGATTTATCACAACTTCAGCTCCCCTCTACATACAGTTTATTCATTTTTATCACCGCTATTACCAGTTTACCACAGTAGTATTACATTTATTACTATATAATTTCTATATTATACCCCTTGCACAATGTTGTGTGTCTCCGATTTCTTTCTTTATTTAACTTGATTTTTATTTTTATGCATTTGTTTGAGGGAGCCTGGGAACATGAATTTCATTGCTATGAAATGTTTTACTGTAATTGTTTCACATGTGACAGAAAAAGAACTTGTATTTCAGATAAATGGCCTTTCATAATGGTGCTAATTACTACATGAGCTATTTTAGTGTTTCCCCCTGCAGCTCTCCATTTCAAAATCTTTGTTTCTGAACAATGAAATTGCTGCAGCTGTGACAACAGGGATGACTGGAACCAAATAAAACAGGTCATAGATACATGGGGGCGACTCAGGAGTGAAAGGGGGACAGAAAAAAAGGAACCCTGAGTCGAGCTTCTGAAAATCCTCTATTCATAACTTAAAGCCCGAGGGGAAATACAATCTTTGGCATGTTTGCATTTGGTCAATTGTGTGGATGAATGCTGAGATTTGGTGTCACACATACACAGACATTGGGCGTGACAGCTCTCGGCTTCCCCACCCAAACCACCCTCATCCCCACCCGGAAACTGCAGCTTCCTCCCCCCATTCATCTCACTGCGATTTTGTTTTATTTCTCAGGAACTGTTTTACAAACTCATTTGTCAAGCCACACAAAAGTTTATTGAGTCCTGTGAAACCAAGCTTAGAAAAACAGTGGTGAAGAAACTCTCCTTTTCTACACACAGTGAAGGATTACTGAAACAGCAATCAGTTGGCTTTTGAGGTTATTGTATGGAGGCCAAGTGCTGCAGACCTCAACCACAACGAGATACAGAAGCTTCAGTTTCAGAATCAAAGGTGGTTTGTGTTGGAAACAGCCAAAAGCAGTTCATCTTGTTTGTCTGAGTGTGCATATGCATGCCCATAATGAATTCCTTCTTATCGCAGCTGAGTGCGTGACGTACTGTATTTCACAGGTTGTCTGAGCTGAAGTGAGTCTGGAACTGAAACAACATAATGGAAGAAGAGCTGAGGGAACAGTGGAGGTTTCACTCCTGCGGGGGGAATAACTGAGGCGTTATGGAGGATGACGAGTACCTCTCGTTTGAGCCAAGACACTCTGAGGTGGTTGTTGAATGACATGCAGACATTTGTTTTCACCTCAGGGTGTGAATTGTGTGTGTGTGTCATGGTGAGAGAAACTCCCCGTAAACGGATACCATGCAGATCTTTCCTGCTGTCCAGAAAAGAAGCCAGCAGAGAGAGAGAGAAGAGAGAGAGACAAAAATGTTTTTCTTTTCTGTTTCATGACAGACAGACATAAACAGTGACTCATCGTCAGCGACAATGATTGTTGAACTAACATTTTGTATATACAATAGGGTATGTGTGATAAACAATGCGAATCGCTGGTGATAAAGGTGGAGAAATGCAGCGTAACCACAACTACAGCTTAAGTCTAGACAAAAAAAAGCTGAAGGTGATGTAGTGGTTTAGTGCAAATTTTGCAGCAGCCAAACATTAGAAAAGAAACTCAATACCACCCAGAATGCTTCACGTCATCATACTGAGGGGACATTGTTAACCTATTTGCATATTTGCAAAATGATACTGAATGCACCAGTGAAACGGCCAGACATGCTTTTTTTCTCTAATATCTGCTGTCCCAATCATTCACCACACACAATGTACAATGCAACTAATCCATGATTTTAGTTCTTTTATGGTTATGTTTAGGCATACGCTCCTCTTGATTTAAGCCAGTAAAAAAAGATCATGATCTAGTTAAATGCAGAAAAAGTCATGAAAAAGTGCCTGACCTGTTTAGCCTGTAAATATTTTTTTCCTAATTTTGATGTAACCAAACATAATTGTAACATTTCCTATAGAAACAAACACAATTAGGAAACATTATTGAGCCCAGGCAGCAATTTTCTTTCCATACAAACCTTATTTTAAAGACCAAATTTCTCCTCAACCATTGGCAAAGAAGATGAGGTTTTGATTCTGGATCTTGTTCTTTTTTGGTTGAAATGAAAAACTGTCATTTGCTTTTCCAAAGCAAGATACACAAATAATTCATGCTCACCTCAATGACCCTGTAATGGAATTAGCAGGGGCAGAGATTGAACACAAATACAGATATATTACAAATATAAACTCATGCCATCTCTTTTTCTTTGTTTTCCCCAAGTTTTGGTTGGGAGAAGACTGATTTGGGAATATTACTTTACATGGAGCATTTTGAAGAATTCAGGTGTTCTAATGACATTTAATCATATCCGGACAAAACTGAAATACGATGAATTACACCCTTGGCAACATGCTGTATATTCTGAGCAGATTTGAGGTAAATAAGTATTGGCATGTGTGCAAGCGGTGGATTTCATCTCGGGTATGAAACGCTCTGTGATTGTAATGAGAATATCAGAATGCAGAAACAACAGTGTTGCTATTGTGTGCACTGCATTCATTGTGTGTCTAGTTTTGGGGATTTCCATGTTTGGGAATTCAATGCTGCAATGTTATGGAGAAAAAAGTCATAGCATATACTTTTCGATGCGTATATAAACTATTGAAGATTAGAAGGATGCCTGAAAAGCCCCTAAAAAGAATTACATTTCAGGGGTGAAATAAGTTTAAAAAAGACTATTTTTCAGGGAGAATCAGATTTATGTGATGTCTTGCAAAGAGGAAACACTGAGGAGGCATCTGCAAGTTTCTGAGGCTTATTTAATGAGGTTCTGGTGCAATGATGTCATGTTGACTTGACTGGGCCGCCCTGATTTTGTCTGAATAAACATGTTTTTTTGCAGTGGCACGCCATAGTCTGACCCCAGACAGGAACCAGCAGAGGCCATTGTGACGTCTGTGATGAAGTTTGAGCACCATCTCAGACAAAACATTACACACAGCCGTAAAAAGCTGGGGAGTTTTTTTTTTTTTCTCTTCAGAGGGGCACATAAATATTACTTTTGATTTTGGCTGTCACTGTCAACACACACTGTCAGCTGAGATGAAAGTCTGTCAGCGCCTTCATTCTATCGGTCTTTCCCAGGAGCCAAAATAAGCTATCATTATCTGCAGGCGGTCTCATGGTGCTGTAGCTAAGTCATTCATTATCCATCTCGGAAAAAAGGGTGACTTGACAGTGTGAAAAACTACGATAAAGTGAACTGAACTATGCACTAAAGATTTTTAAACTTAGCATTTTGTATGTCTTTGGGTTAAGCATAATTTCCTTTCTGTCATGACATAATGTCCTATAATCACTTCTTGTTATCTAAATAGAAAAGGCTCATAATACTCAATAAGTAAAGATAAGAGGACAGATTATTTAAATAAACAGTGGTTGAATGTCAGTAATGTGATACTTTCACACAAAGTTATGATCAACCTCCCAATTCCAAACACATTCCTGGGAGCTTATAAAACATATGACAGATTTGGGTTTAATAACACAGGCAAAAGGTCTGTATGGACTCATGTGTCTCCATAAGCCATAAAGCAGCTGCCTTTTCCTCTCTGACACATCTCTGAAGTTTCATCATCGGCTGTGACATGAGCGTGCCGCAGAGGTTGAACTTAAAGCTGCCCATCAGGCTGAGCTCTTAAAAGCCGATGGGATGGCGGATGAATGAGGTGGCGTCTAAACACCGGATCCTTCGTTTGGGCACGGACCGGGGTTATAAATCAGCCTCCACGAATATCAGGCCTTCACAGCCATGTGTGTCCTGCCTATACAGTTACATTTGCGGATCTGGAAGAGATTAGAGCCTTCACACTAATAATAAGCTATAGGATGGTTTATGTCGAGTGGAGCATTATCAGGCATGGGTTGACTGGTAACAGAGGAGAGCATCACAACCCATTATTCATGGGACATGTGCAGTTTATTTTGGAGCACTCTGTGGCTAATCTGTGTTTGGACCATAAATAACAGAGAGGGGCTCCTATGGATTTTTCAGCCAAGCACACTGACCAGGAGCGTAAGACCCTCAGAGCTTTTGTTTTATGGCTTTAAGAATATATAATTTTACTAAAGAAACTGATATAAGATACAGTTTGGAAGCCTTGTATAAAAGCTATAAAAGCTGCATAACTTGATATTTTATATAATCTTTTGAAGAAATCATACAATTTTGCACTTAAAGTTAAATCCACTCATCATGATCTTCAAACTTAGAAGTTCCTTAATTTTTCACAATGTTTTAGTGTCTTACAGCTACATTTTTTCTGTTTTGTTTTTTTCAACCCTTAAGTGTTTAAGATCAGTCTTATGCTATTATAAACTCATTTTTTATTTAAATCAAAGTTCAAAAAGACCCGGTGTGGACCTTCTTCACAAAAAACATGCAGCAGAGAGATTATCTTCATTGATATTTCACAGTAAAAAAAATAGTTTTTCCATTAAATCAATGATAGATTTTTTTCAGTTCCAACTAAAAGTTTTTATGCATAGAGTTGTGATTTTAGTTGTAAATTTATTTGCCCTGGTTTTGAGATAAGTTTCTGCTCTTTATTTACACAGGAGGAATTTTAATTGTGGGGATAGCAGCACTGAGAGATGATGTTTAGGAAAACTCAACAATAATTTTTCTACTAACAGTTTGCCTATTTACTCTGGATAATCCACAAAACCCACTATATTCACATTCAAATTTACTTCCTTTGTAATAGGGAGGGGGGAAAAATCTCAATGACAAAAAACCTCAACACCTGATCAAATAAAACCAAGTCTGCATGATGCATGACCCCAATAAAGCTATGTATATATATATATATATATATTTGCAGCTTTATTGATCCTATCTCTTAAAAACTCCTTTCAAAATCCTCTTTTGTGTATCTCAGCTGCTGGACCGTTCACGCTGTTTCTCTTCGTCTGGAATAGAAAACATATTGTGCATAGGCCATTGGTTCTCAAAGACCCTGAAAGTATCATAATTTGTCCCGAGCATGGCAACAAAAGCTGCAGCTTTGGTGAGACGTCACTTTCTGTTGATGTATTCCAGAGCACACAAACAATCTGCCCTCAGCTTAACATTATCAGGCCTGTGCTTGGAAGGTTAAATAAGCCGTGACTTTGTAAATTGACGTGTGCCATCGGTGTTGTTTGATCCAAACTCAGGTTGGTCGCTTAAGTCTAATTTTTTCTCCCTCCCCTTTAAACTCTGACTTTAACATCTGTCTAACATCTGCAGCACTTGTTCTTCCCTCCTGACAGGAGTGGAGTCGCACAGTGCCAAACTAACCTCATCCCCTGACTTGCTTTATGTTCACACCAAAAAAAGTCCCTGTGAGCACATGCAGCCCCTGCTTTCATTTTCTACCTCATTAATAATTCAATAACATTTAATCGCCATAAGTCCTCATCTGGAATTCCTGCCAGACTGAGAAAAGCAAGCATTGGGTG
Source organism: Acanthurus tractus (assembly GCA_029783725.1). Classification (NCBI taxonomy): domain Eukaryota; kingdom Metazoa; phylum Chordata; class Actinopteri; order Acanthuriformes; family Acanthuridae; genus Acanthurus; species Acanthurus tractus. The sequence goes on along the minus strand of JAQNCA010000005.1, from coordinate 9,269,656 downwards.
TGGAACTTATTCTAAACGAAAAATGGACCATAAATAATTTAAAATGCTTGTGTAACTATACATTTATGCAGCGTACATTTTTAAAATGTGCTCAACCTACAGAGAAAACAATAAAATCCAGTTCTTCTAAATTACTGTCCACCTCTGCGTCTCTTTTAGCACCAGGTATTGAATATCATCATTCTTTAAAATAACTCCCCCTTTATGTACTTTATCTCTTGTACATCTCCTTTGCTTTTTGAATCAAATTAAAACAGATAGCACCATTAAGAACACACTGTAACTCATATACAAGCCATTTGCAAGAAAAGCGGGGACTGAGTTGTCGGCTGTAAATTTTTCTCAAGTTTTGAGAGGACAGATATGTGTTCTAGATAGTGATAACAAAGACGTGCAAATGGAGAGTCAGTAAAGTGTTACGAAGGGGGAAACTCATAGAGTTTACTTCTGTACAACCACTTTTCATTTTACGCATAGTTCAGTGTTTGCGTTAACGTGGAAGAGTGGCTCGGTAGTGTGTTTGACACGTCCTGTGTAAGCAGCTCATAATGGGAACAGAAGAGAATCATAACTGGCAAACTGTAAAAGGAAGCAAAACACTTCACAGCATATGTGCATGCCAAGTAAAATACAGCCTGTTCAGTGGTAGAAGAACAGAAGTGTGTATTACAATCTGCTCACCCTGAGTGTATTCAGACATGACTGCAGCGCCCAAACATTTAATATATGGGTGGGATAGTTGGGAATAATGGGATAAGATCTGAAATACAGTATAGCACCTCATCTAGTATTATGTTCATGACTATGATTTGAACTCTCCCTGATGCAAACTTTGTGTGTGTGTGTGTGTGTGTGTGTGAATGTCTGGTGCAGAAATACACTTGCTTGCCAGAGTCAGCTAGGTAGATTACATTGTTCTGTCTCAGCACATACCGCGCAGAACAAGTGTTAGCTTAGAGAATAAAGACAAAATGAAATTAACTACATGTGTCTCTGTCAGAGGGTTAATTAGTAACTAGGAAAAGGAAGCTAGGTTCACTGTGTGACAACTAATTAGGTAATAATTAGGATGAGATTTAAGGAGCCCCCCCTGCGGTTTTACACATCAGAGTTTGTGTACAGGTCTTTAGGAATGTTTCACTGCCATGCTAAACTGGGATCGCGCTTTGACCTCAATCTAAGGCAAGCAAACTCCAGACTTTTTCTGCTTGCAGTGCCTTTCCCTGCATGTTGCATTTGACATGGAAATGTGACTGTAGCTTCCCCAACCTTTCCTATCTGTGTGAAGGGAGTGAACTCACCATCAGGTCACAGTTCCTGTTTTACATGACTCGCTTCAGACATTCTTCAGCCATCTCTTTGTACTGTATATTCAGTTTAAAAGGGTGTGTGTTTAAAACTTGTGGTGTGCGAAACGAATTCTGTTTGCTCAGTTTACTTCAGTCTCTCTTGTCTTCAAAATGTCTTGCCTTGAGCACCTTCTTACCTTGCAAGGCGGCCGGATTTGCCTGGCCATGTGATCCTTCTTGTCAAGCTTCAAGCTCTGTGCTTGTGTCCAAACAAAAGTGATTCAGACCAACTAACACCCTGTGAGGAATTATTGGGAAGGGAGCAGTAAGGAAAGACGATATTCTTCACTTAATATAGGAGAGCAATGATAAATCAGTGGAGTATTCGGCTTTTGGCCTTTAAGCCTTATCTTTTGAAGGGTTTCAGTCTCAAGATTATTTTAATAGCTTTAATATTTCAGTTTATATTGTGCTCAAATGATGCACATAAAATTATTCTTAAATTCTGCAAACAGTATCATACTAAGAACATGTTGCTCTTTGCTCACTTTTTGACTTCAAAGCCTGTTTGTGAATGAATCTGTCTCTAATTCTTTTTTAAAACTGAAGAAATAAGTCATTTTGCATTTCGGATGGTGGAGGTTTAATGAACTGGGACAAGCCATCGGCAGACTGCAACTTCTGGAAAATGCTGACAGGGTTGGGGTTGGACGAGAAGCTCTTCTGAGAGGATAATCAGTCACATAAGAAAGGAAATGGACGCCATGGTTGTGGCAGAGGTGACCATCACATACCAAGGGCACTGGATGATCAAGGAAGTTTCCCATGGAAAGAGGAAGCTGGCAGGGTTATCATCGGCAGACTACTAACTGGGTCTGACCTTTGGAAACCCCATCACAGCTTCCTCATCAGAGTGCGTCACGACGGCCTGCCGGCAACCAGAGCCGTCACATACTTGCAAATGCAAACCATTGTGACATTTTAGCTAAACTGATTGTCAAAGCCATTCCACATTCCACTTACCATTGTAGCCACATGATCCAATATAAATACATTCTGGGTATTAATGTTTGCTTCAGATTAACTGTGATGTTTAGTTATGAGAAGACGTCAGAATGGGACAGGATGCAACTGTTTACGGCCTCTTGCTCCTGATAGCTTCACTGGCCTCCCTTATCTTGTAATTACAGATGAAGCCAGTCTAAGTTGTTTTCTCATAGAAGTAGTGGCTGAGCTGCCATCTTTGGATGTGAATGTGGCCAAAGACTCGATTGATTGTGAAACTTTTCTTTTGCTTCTTGTTACATTAAAAGATATGAAGACAATTGTCGACTCATGTAATCCTTGCTTCATTCCTTGCCAACAAGATGGAAATATTCCACAACACAAACCTAAAACACATCCTGTCCACAAGACTATACTGTCCCAGGGACTTTACAGCTGGTGGTATGAACAGATACTAAAGAAAGGAGGCGACGACTGGAAATCTGGCAAGAGGTGAAAGACAAAAAAAAGAGAAGAGATGTGCATGTTGCAAATTATTTTCAGATGTTAGAGAGAAGAGGCATGCAAACTGAAACATATCACAGAGGAACTCAGTGTTATTGTTGACATTTCCTCTTTTAATTGTGAGCAGGCAAACCACAGCGACTCTTCAATAAAAAAAATTTTAAAAAATCTTTTCCATTTCCTCGGGATAGGAGAGAACACTTGAGGACATAGCATCAACAATGACGGTTAACCTGAGCGGGGGGAGAATCCCCCCAGAGAGATGGCCACATCAGTGCACCCGGATAGTGGCTCGTTCCTCTGCCACCGAGATGGCTGTCCTCATTGAGCTAATGATCCCGTGGGAGGAAGGAGGGAGGGTAAGGCCGTCTAAAGAGGGTGAATTACTCACGAATGGTAGCAGACTGCAAGGAGGCAGGCTTGTGAGTTGTTGTGTGTCTCAATGGTAACAGTGACAGGGTGTTGTCTGCCCCCCGTTGGGTTTGAAGCAGTAAAACACTGGTGAAAAGCTGATGGTGCAACAAAGAACAAAGCTAGAAAAATGCTGCCGTATACCAGGAATGTCCAACAAGTCTTGGAAAAGAAGCTCTACTAGCCGGTCAGCTACTGTGTGATGTAAAGACTCATGTAAAGTCTGATGCTATGACTTGTGCTGGTCCTTAGATGTGAAAATTAGTTTGGACTTGAGTTAATCTTCAGTTCAATAAGTAAAGACTTTTAGTCAGCTTTCGTTTTAGTGAGATCAAAGATGTGAAATCAGGAGAGTTTTGACTTCCTGTCTAAAAGACTCTAACTAATCCAATTAAAACCATAATTTAACATGTTTTTGAACATTATTTTTTAAAAATCAGTGGTATTTTTAGCACAGAATACCCTGATGACATTTGACTGCCCCGCCACAAATAATAAATAAAAAAATGCTTTTCTCTTTATCACAGAACCACCAACTATTGTCAGACAGATGAGAGGAAGGCCAGCTGAGAATATTCTGGGGGACATATTGTCGCTTTGGATGAGAGATAAATCTCTTTTCTTTATCAAATAAGAAAACATAATAAATCCATCTTAAATGTTTACTGGTTGTATGAGAGAAAACACATTTCAATCCTGTAATCTGTACCCGTTGGTAAAAAAGAAAAAACAAAGAAGACTGTGTCTTAAATTTGCAGGAGTTATATCTTTTTTTCTTTTCTTTTTTTTTTGCCTGCCTGTCTCTCCCAGGACTAACACACATTTCATAACAGAACCACAACTCGCCTGGAGTGCAGTGCATCAAGTCACATGACAGCTGGGATAAACCTCACACAGTGATGTTATGTTTTTTCACTGAGTCTGAATGAGTTTGTTTGCTGTGTGTGTGAATTCAAAGCCACAAATGGAGTAGTAAAAGCATTTCTGAATCACGTTCCACCGGGGCCTCTCATTTAAAACACATTATTTTAGTCAACTTGAAGCATGGGAGATATCACGTCCAGATTATTTTGACAAGAACCAAAGAAATCACCGAGGCGAAACATTTTGTCTGAATTTAATATATAAGAAAACACATGTTAGACATTACAATACCAAAGGAATGCCTCTGTTCTTGAGGACACATGTTCGTGTCTCCAGTCCTTTCTAATCACAACATGAAATCTTTTCAGTGTAAAAGCATACATGTGTAACCAATCAAATGACACAATGTGCTCTATGTCAACATATCTGGGGAATATGTTGCTTCCAACAAGACACAGTGGGTAAACTGTATAAAATAATGTTTGTGACATGAAAAACGTCATCTACTGGTGACACACACACACGCACACACACACACACATATACAACTCTAAAGTAATGTGATGATGTTTTTAGTCATTTGGTTTGTAATAAACGCTTGGTTTTGGAACACAACAACTGCAGCCTACAGGAAAGTAGTAAAACTATTCATTCATGTTATTTGGTCTTAAAATAAGTTTTCACTGTCAGTGGCCTGTGTGCTGACACAGCAGGATTAATGCCGCTATGACATACATCCTTCCTTTTTTTAGCACTGATGCAAAATGTAGTGACAGTACAGTTTATTACCTACTACTGTACTTTTCAGAAAAAGACTAGAGCGACATGAAATAGCTCTTTAAACTCAGTAGTCCCAGTTGAAGCCTTCAGACAATGTTTAGAAAAAAATTTGAACCAAAGGAAAACTGAGATGTTAATCATTCGCAGCGTGTAAATCATTTGTAAGCGCCAACTTTCTTTAACAGAACAGTTGGGCACATGAAGATATTTGCTTGTTTGCTTTCTTGCAGATCAGTTAGATGAGAAGGTCATTAAATTGCCACTCCCATGTCTCTATGAAGCTAAAGCCTGTGTGTGATTATCTTAACTTAGCACAAAGATTGGAAATTGACAGGAAGTCCTTGAGGCCATCACATAATCAACTATAAACCATGGTTTCTTTTTAACACTTGGTTTTTTTAACACATTGAACAAACAAAAATATTGTGTTAATTAGTAAGACTGAGGTGTTGACAGATCTTTTTCTTTTTGGCCTTCAGACACAGCAAAGCTAGCTGTTTCCTCCAGTTTCCAGTCTTGAGTTAAGGAGCAACTGGCTTTAGCCTAATATTTTAGAGTGGTATCAATCTTCTTATCAAACAGTCAACAAGAGAATGTTTTACACGGTTTTTTTAGATGTTTTCTGAACCTCGAGACTGAAAAGTGATTTATGTTGTTTGTCTGTAGGATTCAACAGATGTGACATGAGGTGATGAATAACAATGAAACAGCAGGACTAAAACACTGAGCGAGTCAGTGGCTCTACTAACATAATGAGGCAGCACGGCATGAAGTGGAGCACTGAGCAGACATCAGCATGTGAAGACTCTGAATTACAACATGAAAAAGGCAAAAAAAAGAATCAAATACACAGTCTATAAATACAACAAGATACAAAAAGACTAACAATAATACACTGCTGGTACTAATCAATATTAAATGCCCATCACATTAGGCATACCTCACAAACACACACACACACACACACACACACACACACACAAACACACACAATACAACCATACATGCACAGTACAGGCAATGATCTTACACATTTATGGTCATTTTTTTGGCCTTTTTTAAAAATGAGTGACATCTTTTATGATTTCAGTACCAGCTGTCATAAAAAAACTGCTTTCTAAGTGCTTACTTATATGTCCAACAAGTTTGATATTAGCCTGTCTTCAAGCTTTTCTACATGTTAAAAGCAGATTTTTGAAAAAATAGGATGCTGGATTGGCCTTTTTTTCTAATGTCAAACATAACGCTGATGGTGGCTAGATTCTGATAAGAACAAATCAGCTGTAACATAGGTTTACATTGCATTATAGCCATTGATATTTGGACACAGTGTTCAAGAAAAGCTGTCTGAGTTTTGCAAGTTTTAGATCTGCGGTGGGTTGTCCACAGCTACAGCAGAGTACTCTGCCTCGGACATGTTGGTGGCCTCGATGAGGCGTGCCAAGCCCGTCCTGGTGGAGTATTTAAAGATGAAGGCCTTCATGAGGTCATAGCGGTAGTTTCTGTTGATGAAGTTGTAGAGGATGGGGTTGAAACAGCAGTGGAGCAGGGACAGACACTGGGTGAGGTGTAAGGCCACGTAGAGCACATTCTCCAGGCCACAGGTAAGAGGCACCAGGCCCAGCTGAGACAAGGCATCAACCAGTAGGACGCCGTGGTAGGGCCCCCAGCAGCCCAGGAACACGACGATGTAGGCCAGGATAACCCTGCGGCTCACGCGACGCTCCTGCTCCACTGTGGAAGACGACGGAGAGGAAGAGGAGCGGGTGAAAGCTCTGGCTAGCATGGCGTAAAACACAGCGATGACAGGGAAGGGGAGAACAAAGCCCAGCATGATGAAGCTCAGCTGCACGCCCACCATCCACTCTCTGGGGTTTTCCTCGGGGTACACAGGCCTGCACAGCATCGTGTCCCCATGTGTTGATTTCACAGTACGCAGGAAGTAGGTGTCTGGTATTGAAGCAACAAGAGCCAGAAGCCACACCCCTACACATGCTCCTCGGCGGATTAGCTTCCTGCGCACGCCTCCCTCGTTGTCTCTGTGCCTCGTCACGCTTAGGTAGCGGTCCACGCTCATGCAAGCCAGGAAAAAGATGCTGCCAAAGAGGTTGACGGAGAACAGCAGGTGGGTGAGCTTACAAGCCACCTCGCCCAAGGGCCAGTGGCCATGCTGGGCCAACGAGCTCACCCACACGGGCAGGGTGGCGCAAACACAGAGGTCTGCCACTGCCAGGTGGGCGATGTACATGTGCGTCTCATGGCGAGGGGTGGAATCTCTTTGCGCACGGATGTTTACCCAGAGGACCAGAGCATTGGCAGCCAAACCCACGATGAAGATGAAGGCGTAGAGGACACACATGGAGTAGAGCAGAGCACTTCGGTTGAACGCTGTGGCACACATCATTGTATCCACACTCGATATGTTGGGGAAGGTTTCGGAGACATTGGAGTCTCCAATCAACTCAAACAGGTCCTCCAGCTCAGTGGCGCTCAGACTCATTTTTTAGCACTGGGAAAGGACCACAGACCACCTCTGACTGGAACAAATCCTGCAAAAACAAGACATCAACTCATCATTTCTCGCAGCATGAATTTATCGAAATAAAGATCTGACAGTTAAATGCAACCAGTTTTTTTTTTATACTGCTATCATATTTAAAAATCAATTTTCTGTTGCATAAAGCATGGCTTATTTTACCCATATGAGCCCCAGTGACATGAGCTAATAAAACATAAAGCCACTTGTGGTGTGCCACCGGATCCTGAAGAATCTTAATGTGGTTAACTTGTAAAAACACGGCTCTCATGAGTTGATAGATGCTCTCTGTTGCTGTGTCACAAACGTAGGAGTTCTCTGTGATTGATGTGCAGTCAGGGGGCTGTACGATAAATGTTTACATTAGCTCCACTAGCACAGAGTGCAGATTAGACATGAGGAAGTGGGATCAAGAAATACAAACAGGGTGTATTTCCGGTACGTTCCAGGCATTCCGAGATAAACCACTGGTCAGGGTGGGAAACCTGATGCCATTTTAAAGAATGTTTCCCTCTTATCATGCATGTTGTCGTAAAAAAAAAAAATCCAATGTTTCTCTTCTGCTCTTGATGGAGGAGGTGGAAGAGGAGCTGTCACCACCCAGATGATCAAAGAGAAGGCTGCTCATAACCTTGAATACGTCATTTTTACAACATCTGAATCTTATAAGCGAAACACATGCACACAATTTTGAATACAAGGCACATTATCGCTATGAATAAGGTGACTACAGCAAAATATGGGATCACAGAGGCTGGAGTCATGGCATGCTAATAACCCAACATTGGTTCCTTTGAGCCTAAAAGGCCACTAAAATTCTCACACACACAGAGGTTTTTTTGCTCTGATGTCTCTCTCAGCTCTCCTAACTGGCAGCCTGCCGCAGTGTGAAAGATCAGGGGTCAAAGGTGATAGATCAAAACCAAAACATGAGTGGCTTAACCCTGCCGTTGCCACTGACTGACTCGTACGCCAACAGAGTGAATTGTGTGCAGGGAACAGCGGGACGCTTGGCGCCTGAAAAATGGTCCGACCAAGGTTAAAGAGAGGGTCAGTGACCACTGGGTGACACAGCACGCCGGAAAGCAGTGTAATGTGACCGTGTCAGACATCTGTCTGTGTAGGAGACTTGTGCTGCTCACAGGATAATTGGCACAAAGTCTCAGAGGACGATGAAAGAAAGGGCAAAGTTAAAATAAGTATAAAGACACCTGGAACGAATTAAGATATGCAGCTGTCTAAAGTCTGCCAGGTCTGCCTTTGTTATCTGTCATTACTTAACTTGTGTTTATTTTGTTTTACGCTACTTTACACTTCTACTCCTTCCTTCACATTTTAATAGCAGATGACTATTTGATGGCTACATTTATAGGTAATGTTGCAGCTTCAGATTTAATTTATATAAAACATATGATCAGCTTGTAAAATTTTACAGACTTTTACAAATTAACATAGCAAACAGTGTGAAATTAAGTTCAAAAGAAGCTCTGCCTTGATTCACATCTGCAACATCAGGATGCTGTTTACATGCACCAGTAATCACGATGAAACGATCTAAAAAGAAACTATCAAAACTTGGAAAATACACAAAATTAGAACCAGTGCGTTGAATTGCCATGACTTTTGTTGATATTTAATTTACTGAATAGCCAAAAAAAAAAAACTGACATTCAAGTCTTTTCTTTTAATAGATTGATCTTAGCTGCAGTATACAATCAAGAAAATGTATTTTCTGTTGAAATTACTACTGTGAATACTAAAAGCTGAAGTGAAATGCTAAAAAATGCAGAAATGTAAGCTCAAGTTTAAAAAAAGACAAAGAAGGGAAAAAGAGTGAACCACAGCAGCACGTATATGATGGCTTCACACCAATCCACCAATCGGAAGCCAGGAATGAGCTAAATAGCATCATCTGAGAGTAACTGAGGCTGAGAAAACAGGAAAGAGCAAAATAATAGTACGGTTAATTGGAAAGCGGAAGGTTTTCTAGATGCTCTGAGGCTAATACTTTATAAACCACAAGTCCTACAGCTAAAAAAAGACACAGTATGTGAAAGAGCGCAAATTTGTTCACACTTTGAGAGAGAGAGAGAGAGAGAGAGAGAGAGAAAGGGAGGAGGATAGTGGATGTTAAAAAGGAAAGAGAAAGCAGTATTTCTGTGGAATAAACCATCAAAACTACACAGTGATAT
>JAQNCA010000005.1:9223833-9236895 GCA_029783725.1 Acanthurus tractus | reverse complement strand
CCACTTCAAGTACAGTGTTTAACATGCGCAGGTCCCATACAGTTAGTTAAGGCCCTGTTGTTGTTGTTGTTGTTGTTTTTACCCATGTGACTTGGATTCGACACCTGTCATGGGAGCAGTTAGATGTCTTTCAGTGATTCAGTGCCATACACACTGGTACATCCATGGCACAGGCACACAGATGTCCACCCTGTTCTTATAGCACACAGTGCACAGAACTAATTTGTATGTAGGAAGAGTACTATAATTGCTGGTAAAATGTTACATATAGGGCCTTTAATAGGCCTATCTCAAAAAACAACAAATCCAAATCGATGAAACTTCTTCACTGCATTGGAAACTGAAGGATCAACCAGGTGCAAATAATAACATTTACTAATCAAAATCACAATTCTGTGATGCATCTCCGTTCCTGTGAGGAGCAGACAGGATATTTCCCAGATGACTAGACAGAAACCATCACATCTTGGAGAGAACGATAATGATGTTAGCCATATGCCAAGGACCTCTCAATAACTGCACATGATCCCCTTTGAGCATTTATGGTGCTGTTTCCGACGGTGTCAGAGGAAACATTTTCCACCATATGCACAGAGGTAGAGGTCCTTTGGTGATTCTCTCACAATGATTGCGTTAGTGATGATTAGCACTGACATTTCCCTCCAAGAGATGAGAATAAAATGCCAGAGCCCCAAAACCACATCTACCACATCAGCCTATGAGCACACAGCGAGCCACAATGGCAGGCTTTGGTGCACAGGTACTCTGCATATGTTGTTAAAAATGTATTTGGTCAAATCTCTTTTCTTTCTTGCATAAACAGGTTGTTTTGAATTACAGCCCTCCTGCAGACTGTTTATCCCTCACCCTCCATCTCCTCAGCCTGTATCTCAATCAGCATTAGGGCCATTAAAGTGCAGCAAACGGCAAAGCATGTGCTGTAGTAAAACTTAACAGCTCATAACCAAACCAAATGTTGTGTACTGTGGTTTACAGATACATCGTTATCTACAGGCCCAATGAGCTTTTAAATCTCCCATCACTGACTCGGGCTATGATTAAGTTTGTCTTCAGTCAAAGGCTAAAATGAACTGTATCTGCTTATTTGTTTTCATTATTTACGTTTTCATGAACAGACCAACTGGAGGTTATTTAAGTATTTCAAGTGTGAATATAAGAAACTTTTCACTTTTTTCACTTTCGATATAGATACGGACTTGACCTTGTGCCAACAAAAACAAGGTATGGCGTCATTGAAAATATTATCACGTGTAGTAAACTGTAATCAAAGTGACTAGTAAGTTTCCTAGCTTTGAACTTCTGTAATGAAACGTTTGCAAATCAAAAAAAAATCAGGCTTTACATGCATGCAGGTGCGTTTCAGCTCCTGGGAGTGAAAATGAAAGAGGTTTGGACACCAGTTATCCCGCTGTGCGTGTTGTCTCCAGGAGAGATGGGGGTGTCTTATTTTGCGCACGACGAGGCGAGATTGGATGGAATATACAGACGGAGCAACAAGCGGACTGTCATTTATCGAATAAGATGCGCACCTGAAACCATGAAGGACAGGAAGGAGGAGGAGGACGAGCGGGACTGCGGAGCTTTTTCAACCGAAGTCAAACCGCATCCCACGTCCTGACTTCGGCTCTGTGACTCGACTCAACAGAAAACAAACCAGGACAGCATGGAGGCTGAGGGAGAGATAACTTTACGCGCTGGTATCTGCTCTGACTGTTCAGTGAAGACGAAATGTGGCATTAATATGTGAGATTTTTGAATCTGTCTGCTCGTTTTTTGAACGTGCAAGGTAAGGGGAAAAAAAGAATGTTACTTTGGTTTGCATTTCCAGCACTTTCACTCAACTTTTGCTCAGAGTTTCATATTGGTGTTAATTAAAACTTAATAGATTGTAAGCTCGAAATGTTTGGGGTTTGGTAAAAAATGTAAACAGATAAAATACAAAGACAGTATGGAAAAGAAAGTCTTTAACCTGCTCCTGCTCGTCTTAAGCAGGCAGTTCTAGTAAAAAAAAATCTGCTCACGGCAGAAAAGATAGAACAATTGATTTGGTGATGTGCAATGACAAAAAGCCTATATTCTCCTGATAGAAGAAGATGTCAAATTGTGCCACAATTCAATCCAAGACTGCGTAATTTAACAAAGCGGAATATTTTTTTTTTACCATATTAGTGCTGATTTCAGTCCTAAGTAGCATTGAGTCAAGAAATATTGATTTTTAGATTTACTGAGGTTCTTTTATAGTATCACTAAATAATGTTTCAGTAGGCTTGATCATATTTCAGCACCTCGGACAGCTCTCAGTCTATTTAGGCTGCAAGTAATTGGATCGGCCACCAGGGGGCAGCACGAGTCCCTCATATTAGTCTTCTTTTTTTAAGTTATTTTATGGTTTGAATGACAAAAAAACATAAATTTAAATATCAAAAGAGTGGCAACAAGAGGAATAATGAATGGAAGCTGACAGCTGTCATAAAGACAACTGGTTTTAGAAATAACCCATCACGTGAATGTTTGCAGGTCATTATTCCCAATATCAAAGTCTGACTTGGATAAAGGTTGGTTCAAGCTTGAGATTTTACTTATATGATATAAAAATTATTATAAAATAATGCATCTATAAGGAATATATGAAGTAGCCCTACAATAAAAATGTGTCCCTGTTCTTCTCAATTAGACATTAGACATAAAGTTCAAAATTTTCAAACATCTCTGGGTCAGTTTCTTAGTTCTGCCTTTTTCTCCAGGTTATTTCCGGTCTGAGGACAGAAGCATGATGCTCAGTCCCGACCAGCCCGGGTCCGACCTGCCCTGGGGACAAGCGGACACCGAGACCCTCTTGGACACTTTTAACCTGCAGTGCGGATCCATGCCGGCCGAGCTCGCGTGCGGAGAGGGCAAGGCGCGCTCGGTGCACGTGCCCGCTCTGAGCAGGGATGAAAAGAGGCGGAGGAGGCGCGCGACCGCTAAATATCGATCCGCGCACGCCACCAGGGAGCGCGTCCGCGTGGTGGCCTTTAACGTGGCTTTTGCAGAGCTGAGAAAACTGCTACCAACTCTCCCACCAGACAAGAAGCTGTCCAAGATAGAGATCCTGAGACTCGCGATTTGTTACATCTCTTACCTGAACCACGTGCTGGATGTTTAGGCCGCGAGGAGCAGCAGGAGGAGGAGGAGGGGCTGAGGCAGGATGGCAGTTTGCAACCAACCATGACAGCTGAATGAATGCTGGAAGCAACCATGAAGGTTACTGATATCGCGAGAATGTAGTTATGCTCTGTGACCTGAATGTGGGGTCAGAGTTTAGTAATCCTACACAGACACACTATAGACTAATATAAACTAATATGCATCCTAAATCATTATGAGAATATCACTTTGATTTGTTGTCATGGGAAACAGTTTCAAAACTAGATAACCACCTTCACTGCTTGTGTAGCCAGACTACTGAAAACATTACAGTGCTTGACTTTACATTTACTGCCTATCTATTGTAACTGCTCCCACTAATTGTAAATATACATATTTATACAAACAAAAATAAACAACAAGACATTGGTGTACTTTCACTTTTAGTTATTCAATCATGTGGTAAATAAACCAGCCGGTAAAATGTGTATAGACCTGTTTGATCCAAGTTATTTTACAATGTCTTTCAACCCCGGGCAAATCTTAATGGTAGGAAGTTCATCTTAAAATTTGTCTTCTGAAAAGATTTGACAAACTGGGCTTTTCATATATTTGTTTTTTAAAACTTCTTATGTCAAGTAAAGCTGAGAAGCTTTCAGATGGACTGTTAATCTACCACATGTAGGTCTTGGTATTTGGGGTCTCTCTCCCTTTTAATGGGGCAGGTGTGTTATACTGTATGTGAAAGTGGCAGAGTGAGTGGGACAAACCACATTTTTAGAGAAATGAGTGTGCTTTGCTTAAGTATGTTTTCTTGTCTTAATATCTGCAGCCCACAGTTAAAGTCCAAGTTTTCAAGAACAAAAGTCTCTATTTGAATTAATGCAAAGAAAATGGTGCTTGTAAGTTTTGGCGTAGTGTGAGCCTGATTTGATTAAGATTTTGATAATGGTTTTTAGTATCTTTAGTCTAAAATATCCAAATAAAATTGTGCTGACACCACATTCATGCAAGTAAACCTGGCTTTGAATACTAATGTTGTTTTTAAAGGTGTGTTTACATCTGTAAAGCAGCGCAAATGACCTTTTTTTTCTTTAATCAAATGAGAACATACATAATTCATGCTGACGGAAATAAATTATTGAGTAAGTTCTTCACATCGCTATGACACACTGCTTTTATATTTTTGTATCAGGACACGAGCTCCTGCTTTGATTTCTCCCTCCATTAGTCGGAAGCTGCCTGTGCTCCTTCTGTCGTCCCTTTATGCGAGTCTTTGCCGTGAAATGTGGCCCAAGGGGCTCGAGGTTTTGTTCGTGTCCACTCCAGCAGCAACAGTGACAGCTCTTTGTCCACGCATTGCACACTGCAAACACAACACACTAGTTCTACACACTGGATACAATAAATGTGATGGCGAGCAGAGGGAGAGAGATGTAGCCTAACATCAGATTTTAAGATAAATGGGGCAGGGAAAGCTGTAAAGCCCATACATAGATGGTTATTAATATTCTGGATAGTTTAAGCCAATGTGGGTCAAATACTAAAACTAGGCAAGAACTGTAGGCTATTTTAGTCTGTGCTCAGCTCTGTCACACACCACACTGCCTGGAAATTAAACCTGAGGTTTCTCTTTAACCTAAATATGTGACAGGTTTGGAGCTGTGTAGTTCTGTTATTATGGGTATTTCCTCTCTAAATGTCATGGATCATGTATATTAATTCTTTTGGTAACAGATCTGCTGGACATCTGGAGTTTGGAAGGAGCAACACTGCCCTCTGATGGAGTTTCATAGAGGGGAATTTAACAGTAAAAGTTCACCTTCTTGTACCCTTGGCCCCTGTAATTGTGTTTGAGAAGGCATCTTGCACACTTAGCCTGTTTCTTGAGGAGGCTTTAAAACAGCCATGAAAAACTGCTTTGTTTGCATTATTAGTTGTTCTGGAGCTTTTGATCATGTCACATGAGATTCATTAGCAGATGGTGCAACAGTGCAGATCTTCAAATTTCCATTTTATTCATGTTAGCTCAAAAGGAGTGTATGAAAAAAAGAAAATCAAGCTGTGTTCAGCTTCTGAAGCTTCACAGCAACTGACTTTGAGATGAGTTTATTTTTGTCAGCTGTTGTTTTTAAGGTTGAGAATAAACTTGAAAACTCAACACAGTATACTGTTGTTTTATGCTATTTAGGCAGTGAATCCAGTGTTGCAAACGTAAAATAAGTTTCAAACTTATTTTTATTAAACACCACCCGCCTGCCACCTGTTATCACCAGGGCCTGCCCCTGGCCCTGCAAAAGCCACTGTTTTATAAAAATTAAAAGTTACCTTTGCCCTTTTTATTCTTTTTGTCTCTGCTTTCTAACCAGAGTTTAAATGTCCTAAGTAAGCATTTTTTGCTCGTTTGTTTTTTAAAGTTCAATTAAAGGTAATATATTATATATTTCTGCCGCTAGAGGTCTCTCTATCAAAACATTATTTAAAAAAAGGCGTAGTTTGACAACAACGCACTGAACAGCCACCATTGTTAATGAGAATCTATCTTACTCGAAAAAAAACTGTTGAATTGTCATAAAATAATTTTAAAAGCAAGGCAATGTGTTACAGGTTAATCACGTTTAACTGCTGTTTTTAACCAGAAATCAGCAACAGGCCACAAAATTAATCACACTGTTACCTCGAATAAAATTGCAGACTTTTAAGGGTTTGAACATAGCTGGAAATATGTGAGATAAGGTAAGTACACAACTCAACAACAACAAAAACGAGATATAGTTTATATATAGTTGGGACGATGTCACAAAACTATTAAAATCTAAATTAAACTCTATTCTAAACACAGAGACCCCAAGAAGAAGAAGGAGGAGGGGGGAAAAGAATGGGAAAAAAACCCTTCCTGCTCAGAGGACGACCTCTTGTGGGCTCCAGCTGAAAATCCCTAATAGTGTGCACTTAGAGGAGTATTGTACCTCCATGCTTCCTCCCTCTCTGGTCCTGCTAACCACAATGGCCAGGCTCGTGTAAGGGAGCTGCCTCTGT
Source organism: Acanthurus tractus (assembly GCA_029783725.1). Taxonomy (NCBI): domain Eukaryota; kingdom Metazoa; phylum Chordata; class Actinopteri; order Acanthuriformes; family Acanthuridae; genus Acanthurus; species Acanthurus tractus. Next base: position 9,230,709 of record JAQNCA010000005.1, on the reverse strand, counting down.
CAGTGCAGTGGACTACAGACGCGCCTCAGAAGCGGCAGCGGCGGCGACGGCAGCGGCACATTCACCGACACTGTGCGAACGGGACGGTAGTGGAGGAATATATGACGAGCACCTGAGACTGAAAAGGTAGGTAAATGAACTGATAGTCGCGATGCTGCGTTCACTTCACACGCTATACAGCTGCCAAAAGCCTGAGCCACAACCCCTCATAGGAATTACTGATGAAGTTCAATGCTACCGTCGTGGAAAAAAACGCTTTCCTTTCCATCAAACAGATGCAGCTTCTAGTCCATATTTATATGGGCTCTGATCTTAGTTTTTAATTAGAATTTTTTCTTATGTGTACCTCTATTGGTGTATAAATAGAAATAACCATATGAGCGCTTGAATAATCTGATTTGATAGTAGCCCCTGTGCTTAATGGTGGTCAGGATGTGCCTGAAACGAGATCTATTGTAACCGAACCTGCAGCTGTGAAACAGAGAGGTAACATCACATCCCTCGCTCTCCTTTAAACCCAGGAGCCTGCAATAAAAGAAGGGCGTTTCATCGCTGCACTATGATGATGGTGTGTATCGCCATCATTAGCAGCTGTCTGGGGAGCACAGCGCGCACAGCTGGATGAGGTGTTACTATGACGCGCCTCCTCTGGTCACACTGTCTCAATTTAGTGTCTCGGAGTCATGAAGCTGCAGTGAGAAACTGTGCAGCACCTACAGTCATCTATTATTGAGCAGTGCTGATAGGTCCTGCGCAGAGGGGTTTAAGGACACTGTCATCCCCCTGGAAGCTATTCTTGCCATGAATGATCAAAAGAAAGTGGAGCTGGCAACGCATTTGTCACTGTGCTCTTTTATACCCTGTTTTCTGGCTGCCAGGCCAGTGTGTCACAAGTGTAATGAGAAGTAGAGCTACCTTTAGGCTACAGAGGTGTATTAGGAACCTGCAGAGCTTTGATGGCCTGGGTGTTGCATGCTGCATTATAGAACAGTGTACAGTGATGTATTTACAGACTTAAAAGCACTGCTTTTTTAGGGCAGAATGCTGAGGTATATGTCTCAGGCGCACCGGCTCACTCCCTCTCCCTCTACTGTACTTTCGTTTAGTTCCACATGAGCGGATCAGAGGGGACTAAGTTTGCATTCCAGAGACCTGTGTCAGGTCTTAACTTTCTCCTTTTACTGTGGGGTGTGTGTGTGAGTGTGTGTGTGTTTTTGAAAGAGCAGGAGGGTGGGAGTGGCTGAGACTCTACCCACTCACTCAAAGGTCATATTTTGCTCTCTGTACATATCTAACAAATACCTCTGTGCCAAGAATCAAATGTCAGAGTGTCACAGCGAACAATGAAAGGAAAATAAACATGAAGCAGGCTCATAATTATTTCATAAAATGCAGTGATGAGGTCCATGAAATTAAAAAATGAATAACTAAATAAAGGCGTTTCTATGGGAGTTTTAAGTTCCTGTATCTTTGTTCGCGGCTTGTGTGATTTTAGTCAACAGGGATCACCAGGGATGTTATAATATTTTAATCAGCAGCTGTTAGTCTGGGTTATCTGGAGTCCATGGAGGGATTGAGATCACTATAAATAACACGAGCACACTGTGCCACCCATTCTTTAATTTGTCTCTGAGAGGTCTTACCCAGCTTACCGAACTGTAGTCCATGTGTGTGGGTGTGTGTTGGTTTGGGTGTTTATGTATGTGTGTGTGTGTTTCCTTTTAGTCTAAAATAATGTACAACTGAAATGTTTAGTCGGCAACTCTGAAAATTAAAAGCAACAATCAGCCTTTTTTCATAATGTCAAAGAGTCAGTGTCTCATTGTAATGTATGACTATAAGTTACTTTTTTTAGTCCTGTATGACAGTAATGGTGTTGGCAGATGTCAACTTGTGCCCTGGAAAACTGCATCGCTAAAAATGGCAGTGAACAGATAAAACATATAAACAATTGAGAAAATAATCAGCAGACATTATAAAATTCACAATTAAAGACTGTGACCCTAAAATAATATCTATTTTAAGGCTGGAAAATATGAACAAAATCAAATATTTTGCACTTCAGTATCAACATGACGACAGTATTGTCTGGATGACTTTTGGTGCCAGCGCTGGGTGGTATCTGTTTTCTTACACCTTCATACCTTCCTGATATTTCACCACAGCACATTATTATTCTAAAAAATTCAATAAAGAGAAGCAAAAGCTAAGCTGCTGTTGACTGAAGTCATTATAGCAGGTATGACATTGTGTAGCCAACCACACTTTGCATCTAAAATGCAATAACCCTACTTAGATATTTTTGAGAAATTATCATGTGTAATATGGATATAATGAGAAAGTGGGTGAAGGTATATACTATAACAGCTCAAACAGTCTGGCAGGTCCAGAATATTGCATTATTTTACTGTGGCAAAGCCTTTCATACCAAGAAAAGATAAAATCCTGCCACACCAGGTCATAAATATACCCAAAATCTATGACAGGATCTAGTGTCATGTCTCAGTATCATATAATATCAATATTTGTTAATATTTGGTCTGTGTATGTATATTTTGTGTGCGGTCAGTTGGGGTTTTGGAGTTTAAAGATCGCTTTGAAATAGTGAAACACACAATAAAGGAAATGAACTAACACGGCAGGCCACCAGCTGCTGCATCTGGTAGATTATGGCATAATGCCACCGGTTCAGGGCGTACATGAAGGAAGGAAGGAAGGAAAGCACGAGGGCCAGTGGGTGTGAGGGAGGGCACAGATGCCATGGTAACCAGACCTCAGCATGTTCTCTGAGGCAGATCTGTGCCGTTTAGGGTGCCAACAATGCATTGGGCACTTTAATGGAATCTCAAATTCCACACCTCTCTTTCTCTGCCCAGATTGGAGGCCAAAGTCTTTGTAGCCAGAGACAGTAAACTAGAATCCCCCATTCTCGGCTTTATCACTGATTGATAAGGTGAATCAGGATGGAAAAACGCTGTAAAGAACCTGACCTATTTGATGTTACAGCTCTCCCTGTAGAGACAAAAACACATTTGTTAGAACAGCACAGCCTGTTTATAATCTCTCCTTGGAATTAAATGAGTCCATAGAGGCACATGTGCCTGTATCCCTGTATACCACACGTAGATACAGTAGCTCCCACTGCGCAACAGCAATCCTCCACTAAACAAACATATTAATGAGTGTTTGTTTTACATTAGTGTCACTTTCTGCCCTCGTGAATCTCTTGTCGGTGCAGCCAACCGGAACGGTCTGCAATGAGGCAGCTACGCCTCACAAGAGTACTTATTTGTCACACTAGTCCCTCTCAGAGAACTACAGATTTTTATTTGTGTATTTATTTATTTATTTTTGGGTGGGCAAGAGTACCCAGGCGGCCGCACGTCACATCTCCCAAGCACGTTTTCTTGACCGCATGCTTTATTCATAGTTATCCCTTGGCTTGTAACTGATAGTTTTTTTTACCCCGTGGCTGCGATTTTCCACATGGCCTGGTTCACTGTGCCTCTTCATGCTCGTCTCGTGGATGAGTGGCTTCTCAGAGGAATCATCTTGGCCCACATACCACTGACACGCGCTTAGAGATCAGCACTCAGGGGGTTAACAGCTTTTATTCAACTCACAGGCTCATTCATTTAACCACACGGCTGCTGGGTGTGATGAGGGGCCATTGTTTGCTCTTTATGCCCTCTCACTGTACCAGCCCCCCAACCCTCGCATATGCAGCCACACACACACACACACACACACACACACACACACACACACACAGGGAAGTGTATCACGCAAATTTACTCGCAGTAGGGGTGATTGATTATTGCTGCCTCCGGTGTTGCTAAGGCAACAGTGGACGCTCCTGATGTGGGTGGATGAGACGAGATGTGACTTTGTTTCTTTTAAAATTCGATGCTGCGACGTGAGCTCTGATGATGTGACTGACGTGTCGCGCTGGCACAGTATTCATTGAGGTCCTGCCTCTACGTCGCTCAGCCTTGTCTGACACGTGTTCCCCTGCTTTCAGTGGCTGCATCAGCGAAGACGCTCAGAGATGCTGTGCTTCAGCATCATTTCACATCTGGATAACAATAGGTTACTATGCAGGTGTGTGAGATAATACAGAATCTAGCTTTTGTCTGACACACGTAATCCTCAGACGCACAGTGATAACGTTATTGCATAATTTATATGCATTGACAGTAATACCTAATGGAAAATATGCCTTTTCTCCATATGCACAGACCGCATTTCCCATGATGGGTAATGGAAGGGGAGAAAAATGTTCAACCCCATTTGTATCATTTTAATGGAAATCAGCTGCAGTGGCTTCGTTTTTCATCATTTTCGGAGCATGATCTCCATGCTGCTGTGTGGATTCACATCCTTACATGCTGAATGGTCTATTTCACTGGTTATATGCACCACTGGCCACAGAGATAACAAATAGCCTGTAAGTGACGAGAGGGAGAATAATCCTGGGTAATAATATGAGACTGGGCCTGGGGATGGTTGATTGGCAGCTGGTTTTCAGGACAACAGCTGGGGAACAGACAGGGTGTAGATTGAGGTCTAAATGAACGGTTATGCATGGCCAGGCACTAAGACATCCTCATGCAATACACAGCATACATTAGGGCCTGTGAGCCTCATCGGTTCAGTTTGCCTTTTTTTATGGCCTAAATGGAGAGGAATGAAGAGTTCACATGGACATTAAATTAAGGATTTATTTATTTTAAAAGGACAACATTTCTATGCTTTCAACAGAAACAAAGCCATGAAAGGGGTCACCACAGCTTTTTTTCCCTGTGTATGTATTTAGCAACCAGATGGGAATTAAAATATCTCTCCAAATCCTGCACATTGTTGGTATTTAAGATTAAATATTTTGAAAGTTGGCTGCCTTAATGCTGAAAAGTGGTTAAATAAACATATATATGTGTAAATACAGAAAGAAAACATCCTTTCTTCCACTGTTATTGTGTTGACTCTAGTTGCACTGGCCTTTTTCCCCCTGAAGCTCCTACAGTGTGTCTTTGGCATTCTCTAGAGAAATAGTTATTCATTTAATGATATATTTAAAGATATATTTAGCCAGGAAGTCTCCTGGGCACATTTATTCTTTTACAAGAGACTGAATGCTGCTATTTTCTGCCAGAGGCTTGTTCAAAATGGCAACATTTAGATTAGTCACACAAAAAACATGTTTTAAATGAGACATTTATTCCTGGTTTTAACACACTGTTTCCAAATAAAGTTTGTCCTATAAGTGATTACAAGCAAAGTTGCAAAATAAGGATAGATCATCCACCCTTTAGCCAGCTATATATAACTGTTGGCTCTTATATACTGACTATTGGTGGTCCAGTCCTCCTTCAAATACAATGAATAAGAAGAACCATCCCAAGACTGCACAGCATATGTTGCCCTGAAGCATTATTTGTCAGAAAGCAAGATTTAATGTGAGCCTCATCCCCTCTGTCCTTCTATCTCTCAGGTCAATGTGGCCACTAAGGCAGCTCTGTCGTGTATTTGTCAGCCGTCGTGGATTCCTGAGGCCCGTCTCTATAGCAACCTACTTCTCCTCCTGAGCGCTGCTGCCAACTTACCCTCTCTGCCACACGACCAAGCTCTCCTCATCCCCCTGGCCAATCAGCGGCTCTGAACTGCGTTGGGATGGACACTGAGTCGACCCACTCGGGCTACTCCTATCACTCCAGCCGCTCCGGGAGATCGAACCGACATGGGTATGTTTCCCGTCTGTCTGCCTTCCCATCTGACTGTCTGCTTCTCTGCTGTATCTGTCTCTTTCTTCCTTCCCGTGACATAAATGTCGGCTAGATCACGTGCTGCATCTCCGTGAGTTTTTTATGCAATACCTTTAGTACACATGGAGTTTGTTGTGCATGTCTCCAGTTTTAGAAGGCCACATGTTGGTTGTAGCCGACTTAATTAGATGGAGAGGTCAAAGTGAGAACGAGCTAGAGATTGTGACAGACAGAGCTGGTGGATTAGGGGCGTCATAGCTGAGTGGCTTTAACCTATTTCACTCCATCCATTCTGCAGATGAGAAAATCTATTTGATTCCTATTCTGTTAATTCTTTCTTCCTGTGTTCGTCTGTTTTAATGTTCATTTTACTGTGTCTGTGTATTGCGAAATACTCATTCTGTTGAGTTTATGGTTACGTCTTCGAATGTTTTGACGTGCAAACATCAGACAGTCAATAATGAATATTTGAACACTGATCCTGGGTTTATCTGTCCGTATTCCTCTTATGCCTTTCTTAATGGCCTTTCTGTGTGTATTTTAATCCAGGGACCGAAGCCGTGAGCGACACAAGGCCAGCAGCAGTAAAGACAGCAGTCGCTCGGAGAGATCTGTTGTCATCAATCCCCCCGACACCCCCTCCCAGGACTCCCCTGTTCACAATGAAGAGCCTCTGCCAGGAGAACCAACACCATCAGCAGATCAAGGAGATGACACCCAGGTATTTTCCATGGGAGTATGCGGTGACGTAACAAAAAACTGTACAAACAGACATGTTTGGGATGTCTAAATTACAAAGGAATGCAGGCTATTTGTGACTTTGTTGCCTTTAGAAAAACTCAGGGGGCTCTGTAATCCATCTGTGAACTCTGCACCATGACCTTATAAACTCGTCTTCACACAGCTGGCTGCCCGATGGTACAACCCCTGACACATAATAACAATGGTGACAAGGAATCAAATAGGTCAGAGGATTAGCATCCCTCTTGTGGGCCTGGATGGATTTGGAGGGACAACGTTGTGTTACAGTCTGTGCGTGCATATGTGTGTGTGTGTGTGTGTGTGTGTGTGTGTGTGTGTGTGTGTGTGTGTGTGTGTGTGTGTGTGTGTGTGT
>JAQNCA010000005.1:9165787-9192092 GCA_029783725.1 Acanthurus tractus | reverse complement strand
CGAAATTACCACTGCGCGGGGTTCGCCGGGTGCGCTTCGCCTGCGCCGCCTTGAGTTGCGCCGCGAAATTAGAGCCCTCAGTGTGTGTTCTTAATGTTCATTGAAGTGATCAAAGATCTCAACTTTGTTTTGACTTGTTTTTATTCCCAGTCATGTCTAATCAAATCCAAATCCCCGCAGAATGTATGCAGCTGGCCTGCTAAAGCAATAGACAGTGATTTGATTCTATTTTCTTAATACATTATATAACAACAGAGAGAAGGGAGTCTTTTCATAATTAAGACAAGATACCTTAGGATGTCTTTGTTCCTACCTGATTGACTCTGTTTACCAGTTTTGTAACTTACAGGTACAGTACTTGCATAATACTTGCAGTTATACTTACGTTGCACCTACATTTAAGCAACAGTAAAAGTATTTAACATGTACTGATTTGTGCGATAAGATCACACCTTAATTTCAGAGAAATTACACAATAAGAACCAGGAAATTGCACAGTGAATCACTGGCTGCATTATAAAGCGTTGGCAACATTTGTAGTCAAAGACTTGTTTCAACAGAGTTATATGCCTTTTAACAGGTAAGACACTAATAGACCAAAAATGTAAACACATTAGCTTGTAATAACAGCATTGTTAAAAGATCTAAAATTACTGTTTAAAAATTGCCTTCAAATCAGATCTGTGCATCACACTGACTCCAAATACCTCACTTAACTGCAAAGTATTTGGATCCAGTAATGGCAATCTCCGCCACCACTCCCATAGTGACATCCAATCAGCAACAAAGGATGCTGGGAGAAACGATCCTAGTTTTCGGAATATTCCTACACCTCACAGGACTGTGTTCAAACAGGATTGTTAAAAATGTTAAAAGAAGTGCCACTGTTTGGAAACAGCTAGACAGGCTTACAAGAGAAAAAACTTAATCTTACCTTTCATAAGCTTTCAAATGAATTATGTACCCAAGACTCTTGATGAAGCAAAACTGATACCGACCTGATGCGGATTATCCTGGAGGGTGTGATGGGAAATCTTCATCCCTTTACAATAAACAGTGGTCTGCATTTTTCCAATCCTGAATTGCAAAAATGCCACTTGTGGTTGTCAAATTCAGCTGTTACATGCCTCTCTGTTGTCAGTAAGATCTGTGGTTATGTTGGAGTCAGAGCCATTCTGAAGTATTTGCCTTGTAAACCAAATAAGAGTCAAGACATGCCCTGGTGCAGCTGCTGGATAACAGAACAGCACATTACTACTGTAACCTGTAAGCATGACACAAATACAAAAAGTGAAAGCTCAACAGCTCTAATTTTAAAGTGCTACAAATTTTTACAACATGCATAAACTGAAGCAATAAATCCTGATAGAACTGTATTCCAAATGTATATTCTGTATAAACCTACTTCTAAGAGCTTTCACAGTACCTTTGAATTCACAGGTAAGACATTATGTGTTAACTGACATCAGTGTGATATATTTCAAAAAGAGAAGAAGAAGAGCAAGGCTACCAATACCACTTTTATATGGTGAATGATAGTTTGTAAATGAGAGGTCACAATGAAAACATACAACAGAGGGACAAAAAAGCAATGTGGAAATCATTGATAGATCACTTTTTCAAAATGTTTTCACAGTTTATTTGCAGGAAGTGGGAAGTTGGCGAAATAAAATTGACATATTTGCTATCTTGCCAGAAGTTAGACGAAAAGATTGGTAACACACTCATGTCTCTGCATTCACTTTATAGAGAAAGGGTTTGAAGCAATCAGCTGGGCTAAACTCAAGGAATTTATGACACTTGGCTACTGTTCACTAAAACAGTTTCAGGAATAATCCATGTAAAACTGCACCTGGTTTTTTATGTTTCCATTGTGTTAGGTAAAGCAAACCAGAAACCATATTATGAGTAGTAGGCTTTTAAGGTAAGGACAGATTTTTAAGCCTTGAGAGCCAAGAAAGCTGATTCCCCTCACCAGTCTTTATACCGAGCTATTTATACTCCTCTTTAATCTAAGGGGCACGAAGGTGATACGGTAATACAGGTTACATCAAGCTCTCAACAAAAGCCGATTTGGTGTGCCTCTGGAAATATGGAAATATTCTTTTAAGTTCAGAGCAGAGACTGCAACACTAATGAATATAATTCATAAAGTAATGACTATTAATAAATAATAATGGACATTTAACTTGTCAAAGAAGTAAAATCACAAGTATTACATAACAACAATGGCTCAGTTCAGCATTAGTTACTGAGTCAGCATGAACATTCCCCCATCATGAAGCCAAAGCAGCTAAATATAATTTGACTGTTGTTCATTTAATAAGCATGCACTTTTCTAGATTAAGGTTCAAAAAACATCTTTAAAAAAGGTTTATGTGTGATGTGTGGACTAACAGCTATCTAATCAGAGTAATCAGAGCCGTTCTAGAGACTTCTGCTGAGTAATGTAATAGCTGATAGTTGCTTGCACCTTTTTTTAAATTTTATGGCTATTACGTCAAGGAGCTGCAAGCATCACCTCTATTTGTCTTAACGTGCAATAGTTTCATAGGCTTGGATAACCGTAGATAGCTAAGGTAACCAGAGACAATCAATGCAGATAGCTAAGAAATGCTATAGCTTAGGGTTATCTGTCAGCGTCAGTTTACATAGAAGCTACAATCACTCCTGTCTCTCATAAATTGTCAGTATTAGGGGTGTCAATATTTTAACAGGTTCAGGCTAGCCACACAACGCCTGAATAATGCATGTCCTGAAATGAACCTGTCACAATGTCAGTTTAAAGTCCTGCTTGTTTTGGCTTTGATTGACTTTATCCTCAAAAACTGCTCCAAGCCATATTGCAACTATCCATCTATTTGCTTCACAATTTGATGACAAGAACTTGTTGTAACACTGGATGGCATCTCAGGGAGTGCTGTCTAAGAGGATCATTTAGGCATGAAAAAAACACTTCTTTGTGTTCCACTTCCTGAAAGATCCCAAACAGTAATAAAAAGAAGACGTAACAGAGTGAGAGGGCTGTGCTACTGCAAATAGACTCTATATAGGATGTAAGCAGAAGCTCAAAAAGGTCATGTTTAAACTGTGGTACATCAACAGGAAAGATCCTACTCAGGTGACTTAGGCAAACAAATTGCATCTAATCCCCCACAGAGTTCATCTGACACTCATATGTTTTCATGCTGTTGTATAATTAATGATACACTACCATTATATCTGTGCATATGAATTGTGCAGTTTAAGGAACGCTCTTAATATTCAGATCAAATTTGTGAGCAAGAATGAAAAATAACAACATAATATTACATGCACATGAGACGATCCCACTCCTCTTTTTTCATGCATGTTACACATAGGCTCAGCTAGTGACAGACTTTAATGCTTAAACCTAATCAATCCCATCTAATAATATCATTCCAATTCTGTGAACCCATTTGTAGCATTTGTTTCAGACAATTGTTCTGTTTTCCCCGTTCAAAATAGACAATGAACAAAGCATGGCCTGGATGCCAGTACTTTTCCACAAGGACAATATCATTAGTTTCCTCTTGGGAAAGAGGGAGGGTATGTGTCAGGTGGCTTTTGGTGGAGGAGTGTCTGTGTGGACTGATAAGAGATTTCAGACCAGTTTGTATTACAATGCCGCCAAACTCAAAGTGTATGTTGTGTCTTACAGCTGTGATAGAAAATAACAGCAACACAAGAAAATTGAAGCTCTGGTCTGCAGCTTTGAGACAATTAGAAGGGAACCACAAGTGCAGGTTACTGTGCACAGGTAGAACATCCATTAGATGATTCCTGAACATTATCTTTCTGAACAACTTGAATAAATAGCAGTGGAAGAAGGAGTTAGATCATTGACTTAAATAGAAGTAGCAAAACAACATTATGAAATACTCCATTATGTGCATTTAAAGTCTAACTCCAGTAATAGTTGAGAATTTATAATGTAACATATTTTATCAACTGTTCACAATTCTGAAACCATAGTTAGTAAAATGTAATGTATCCTTACCAATTGTTGAGAGGTAGTATAGGTATTTCTATGTTTTAAGTTATCTACTGGTTGGTCAACCACCGTGTTCCAGACTAGATTATCCATCAAATGGATCGCAATGCAAATTTCGACAGAAATTCATGGTTCCCCAAGTGTTGTCAACTGTAAAGCGACTGACTTTGTTTATCTTCTGTCTGTTTCTCTACTAAAAGATCCTTTTTTAACATAGATAGTGTTAAAGTGAACACTAGTGATGTTTGTGATTACCTCATAGTCAGCAGGTCAAAGTTACCATTTATTCTGTGTAAAATGTCAACATTTCCTGGATGGAATGCACAATGTTTCACACACACACACACAAAAGATGATGTTTCTCAGAAGATGTGTCCTACGGAGTTGTGATCCTCTGCTTTTTCTACTCGTGCCACCTTCAGCTTCATATTTGCTGTTTTGAGTGAAAAATCCTGACATGAAATGTAGTGCAGACAAGTTTTGTTCCTCTCAGGATTCATTGTAATCACTCTGATGATGCCTTATTTGGTTTATGACCAACTGTCTGGAAAACTACTGACACATTTAACATCTTCACCAGTAGTTTGTGTCTTGTGCTACTTAGCATATGAAAGCAAGCAAATATGTTAGACTGACGTCAGTAAGCATTTGGTTCAAAGGACCACGGCTTGGTGAAGCTTCACAGAGCTGCTTACATGGCATTAGACTTCAGTATTTTTAGTTTTATTAACTGTTTGGAAAAGCATTAAGTTACAGATTTTTCCAGTCTACTCGAATCAAGAAATTTCCTGATTACAAACAATGACATGTTGTAAAATCTTTTGCTATATTTTGTCAGTTTTAGGGCTCTATGCATAATCCCAGCACTTGTTTATCACAGAAACATAAATATACTGATATAACAGTCACAGTCACATTTAAGGAAGAAAGCTATCGTATCGTTAAAGAAGCTATCGTCTAATGAAATCTTTTTTTAAGTGAATGATTTGTGAGACATATGAGAGATGGAAGTAAAGGAGTATAGCTTTCTTCAAGCAAAGATGAATTAAGGTCATCCTTTTTACATGTTGAAACATTAATTGCCATTTACACTCCTGGCTGACTGAATTATGCACACCCATTAATCACATGAACAAAATGTTTTTTGGAGAAGGGGAACTTAAGGTAAGGTGACACACACAGAATTTTTTAAGTTTAGCAGGTTACTAATTAAGTTACTAATTTACCTGCCTTGGTCAAGTCACCTGCTGGAAAATATGTCAGGTATAGTGCATAATTTTCTAACATTCTTCCTAACTGCCACCCACACACCCCCTTTGCACTGTGCATGCTAGAATTTAACTTACTGGTCATAGGACAACAGTGATGTGTCACTGCACAAACAGTCGCACATTTAATGGTCTCTAATGCCACACTGGACATGCATTTAACAGAGTTTATGATATCACTCTTAAAAACATGGTACATCAATCAGAGTATTGTTTGGCTATATGAACCATTGATTGATACAGTTTGGTCTGTGCTTTTTGAATTGTAGCATTACCTTTTATAGTCGACATGTATCTTTTTAAACAGTAACTACTAATCCACTCTTTATAATTTATGCAAAGTTATGTGTGAGGTTTGGGTCAACTGAGGATAAATGGATGTATGGAGCTAAACTGGTAAGACCTAGAGATTTGTAAGCCACTGATCCTGGCTTTATGATTGGTTGAATCTTGTGTAAAGAAGCGTGGAATCACCCAATCCTCCTCTGGCTCCAAGCAGATTAATAAAGCCTTGCTGGGCTTTATGTAATCCTGGTCAACAATAACAGAAAGCCACAAAATATATAGGAAACACTGAATGAAAGGAAATTTTGGCACTATCAAACCCAACTCCTTCAGTTTTGAAAACAACAAATTCCCACATGCAGGAACAAGTTGCATAATATCAGACAAATAAAACACTAATAAGATAAGTGTCAATACCAACATAACCACATTAGATAAAGTTGCAAAGCTGACTCCACAACTATTCTGGAATGAGTTAAATTTATTTTGCAATTTCATTTAAACAGATGCTTCTTTTTCTTTCACTTCTTACTACTTGGATGCAGCTGATAATCACATGTTCAGTGAAGAATGTTTTTGGTGTTGCAAAATGCTTTAGTATGCCACAAGTCAACAAATTACCAAACTTTGGAAGAGATCAAAAGCACATTAAAATTGCACTCTTTTCAAATGGATTTAAATGTTAAGCAGAACTCACTTTTTGTAAACCAGTGTAGTAAGAAAGTGTTTTTTGTCACAAAGAATGAGAAATCAACTGTTTTTTGTCATCACAGAAACTTTATTTTAAGTCTCTAAAAATAAAATCCATAAAAATAACAACCTATATTCTCTTAAAATGAAAAACAAATTAAAGCTCTTTCCCATTGAGCAATCATCACTTATCAATCATTCTTGTTATGCATCATCTATGCCTGACATTAACAAGGATTGGTCTGTCACATTATGACACTGATATTTTGGACTGAGCTTAGGTCACTCAACACTGTTGTCAAATTCCAAAGTTCAAGTGAACACAAATAATTTTTCTTTGTGTTTTTGTAGTCTGAGGCTTGGGGTGTTAAAGTCTGGACACTTTATGCTGTGAAAAAATGATGATCCAGAAGGACAGCAACTTTATGCACCTGTTTAAATTACTCTTGATAACGTCATGAGTAAGGCTCATCCAGTGATATGTTAATCCTGCATTAACGTCTGAAAAGTCAGTTCCACTTTGCAATGTCTTTCTCTGCTGATATGCACCTAACTAAAAAGGACTACATGACAAATCTTGTTCATCAAATGGCTTTAAACAAATGTGGCTTGACTGCACAAAATTTTCAGGATGTGATTCTGTGTCCAATATTTTTTTTCTTATTTTTTTCACTTAAGCATTGCACACTAAGACACATTTGGTAAGAGGTGTTTATACGGTGCACTTCAAACAACATTAAATGACATTTCAGCTCTGCAGTGCACTAAATGTACATTGACACACAGTAGATACAGAGATACGAGATAACCTACTATAGAAGTAACATATTTAGCGGGTGATTCATGAGCCCTGAATTATATATACTGTACAAATGTTAAAAATAATGTAATAGACACGACACAATTTTCAACAATGTGAAACATGAAATGAGATATGCATAAAATATAAACTGATACAGAATGATGAACATTGGTAATTGTGGCTTTTTGTTATGATACATAAGTAGTGCATAAAAAGATGCAAAATGGTTTTGAAATGTAACACAGTAAAGCCACCATAAAAAAACAACACACAGTAGTAGAAAACACAATATATAAAATTTCTTACAGTGACAACAAAATGAACAGCCAATCAAAGTGACTAAGTACCACACTGTATTAAGTTCGGCTATTATCTTTAAGGATGAAAACTTTTTCTAAAAAGATAACGATTTCTAATCTTGTGCTTCTTCTCTTTATTTCCTGTGCTGCACAACACACATATTCTAAATGCCAGATATGTGCTAAAAGCTTGACAGAATGGTGTTTGATGCAATACCCCCAGAAGGCTAAAACAAACTGTCACCAAGAGTGGAACATAAAGCTTAAATCACAAAAGACAATTGTTTCTCACCATACAAAAAAAGGACAAGTGCATATATAAGGCAATTATTAAATTAACTTTGAATACAACAATACTAAAAATTCCAGTAGATATTCTGAATGCAGGATTAGCTGACAATAAGCGCTATACAAAATGGACACACCAGTGCCAGATAAGCTTCATAGTCAAAAGGAGTATAATTTTCTCATATGGAGAAGCTTTAATCATTTAAAAAATGATTAGAATATGCTTTGATCCCTGTTAGAGAGCTACAAAAGACAACTGTAAATATTACAGACAGAGCTTCTCAAATCTCTGAAGATTCCATTGTTTTTGTATAATAGCCCCAAGCCCCCCATGTAACTTCCACCTTAATAAAAAAAACCCACACCAGTTCCCGTTAGTTCAGCGCAAGGATAAGCTACAGTGAAAAATAAACAAACATAAAGATGCCCAAAGAACAGACGAATAGCAAACCCAAGTTGAGGAGAATTTTAACTCTAGGTGGCTCGTAGAGCATCTCTGCAATGACTCTTGGATCCTCCTGGTCTACTTTTTGCTGAGCACTATGTGCCTCCTCCTTACATCCACAAAACCATTCCAGTAAACGCACACACCTGCTTCTCTTCCCATTACCGTGGTGGTCTTCCTCAGCTCTGTTCATTTCCATCCTTCCATTACCAAGTCTTTCTCCAGGGGTAGTGGCAGGGGATGTTTCTGTACTAGGGGTTGCTGGGTCATGGTCAGTGGATGGGACCAGGAGCTTAACTTCCACCCCATCCAAACACCTTTCCTTTTTCACATCCAGTGGCATTTCTTTTTTGAGGCTTCCATCGCCATTTCTATGACTCTTGTCAGTCAGCCTGTATGTTTCCTCTCTGTCTTTCAAGGGAACCATTTCAATGTTGCGAAGCCCCCAGACTGTGGTGGTGCGAACTTGCTCCTTATCTGGTGGAGAGGTGCAAATGCTGACCACTATCGCTACCAATCCTGAAGCCCAGAACAGCCCTGCGGCAAAATACATGTAGTGAACATGAATGATGAAGGCAGGCCTATCATCTGGTTGGTCACAGCGAGGTCGGCGATATATAAAAGCTAGGATAAGTCGTAGAGCACCAAGTGTGAAACCTGTCATGCCTCCCCAAAATGCCCCTTTCTCGTTACACCTTTTCCAGAACACACCTAGCAGGAAGAGGGCGGCAATTGGTGGAGTGAGGTAACCAGCAACTTCCTGGATGTAGAGGTATGTCTGTCCACCTTGCATTTCAATAATAACTGGGACCCAGGCAATGCTGATTCCCACCATAATCACAACAAATGTACGGCCCACAATTAGCAGCTCGCGTTGGGAAGCCTTCCTTCGAAAAGTTTGGTAGATGTCCAGTGTAAAGATAGTACTTGCACTGTTGAAGATTGAGTCTAGATCACTCATCAGGGCAGCAATCATGACTGCCATCATCAGACCCCTTAGTCCCACTGGCATCACTGCCATGACCAGCCGTGGGTAGGCAATGTTTGAGCAGCCAGCCTGAGAGCCACACACGGCCATGCAGTGCTCTGGCCCAATGCAGGCAATCTCGTCTGCAAACAAGATTCGTGAGATCATTCCTGGAATGACTATTAAAAACATGGGCAGTATCTTGAGAAATCCAGCCATGAGTGTGGAGCACTTGGCGTGAGTGATATTCTTTGCTGCTAGTACTCTCTGAACAATTACTTGGTCAGCGCACCAGTACCAAATAGATGCAGGGGTCTGGCCAAAAATGAAGCCTGGCCATGGAATGTCTTCATCCAAAGGACCTCGAAGGATGCGTAGTGAGTCTGGTTTAGGCTCAATGCGGCAGGTGGGAGAATAGCTGAAGTTTCCAGCGGCCATTATAGCAGAAACATTGGGAACTGCCTGCATGTACTTAGTTCTGACACCCTCCAGCCCACCAACTTTGACTAGGCTGATGGTTGTCAAGGTTAGGGCTCCACCAATCATCAACACTGCCTGAAGTGCATCTGTGTACATAACTGCCACCAATCCACCAGTGACAGTGAGCAGTGCAGTCATACTGATGAGTAGGACGATAGACAGATAAAGGTTCCACCCTAGGGACTCCTGAATGAAGAGAGCTCCAGCATACAAGTCCACAGACAGCTTGGTGAAAACATAAAGTAAAACAGACAAGAAAGCAAAGTACACTTTTAGCCTGTTGCCACCATAGCGTTTCGACAGGTACTCAGGCATGGTGTAGACTCCCGAGTGGATATAAACAGGGACAAATACCCAGCCAAGCAGCTGCAGCAGTAGTAGGGCATTAAACTCCCATGCTCCGACAGCAAAACCACTTGCTGCTCCTGACCCAGCCAGGCCTATGAAATGTTCACTGCCAATGTTGCTGACAAAAAGTGATGCACCTATCACTAACCACGTCATGGAGCGGCCAGCCAGGAAGTAGCCGCTCACAGTGCTGCGATTGGCTTTCCACATGGCAAAAAACCCGATGACTAGCACCAGGATAAAATATAGTGCTACCACAGCTATGTCTGCTGCTTCCATTCCAGGACCCATTTTTACAGATTACTTTAAAAAAAAAGAAATCTCACAGCTATAGAAATCCTTGCAAATGAAGAAATGCCAATAGCAGAAGTTATGGCTTTAATTACTAAAAAAGGAGCAATGGAAATGCTCTGCTTTGGTTTGCTGTCTGGATGGAAGCTGTAGTATCCACCGTCAGATCAAATTCACTAGTCGTGCTTCGGAGGGGGTTATCCACCGGCACTGGATCGTTCTAGTTTTAGAGGAGGATGTTGTAGGCCTCTGGTCTAGAAAAGCCTAGAGTTAATATTCCTGCAAGACAGCAAAGACAAAGAAAAACACCTCATTAGAGCCTTAGTTTGAGAGGAAATCACACCGAACAAAAAACTTGTAAGTTTACAACAGCCTCTCTGAAAACAGCATAGTTACGCAAGTAAGTGAGATTTTAAAAAATCTAGGCTCAAACACATCACAATCCATGAATAAAATGATCAAAATCACTGAAATAAAAAGCCAAACATGACATAGAATTCCATGTGAAACCATATGAAGTTGATAAGTGTTAGCTTGGTTTTTCAACAGCAGTACTTTCCAACAACAATCCTTAGGTTAAACCTACATGACTTTCCTCCTTAATCTTTTTAACACAAAGAATTCAAGCTATGCCACTGTAAAAACTTCAAAGAAAGCTTAAGAATGTTACATAAGAAATCAAAAAGTCAAGAAGGAACAAAAATCAACAAACCAAAGAATGTACCTACATTGACTTTCTCATCTTCATAATTTTTGGATAACAGATGTACCTGCATATGGGCTGTCTTAAGCAGCCATTCTGCAACCTCTACTATAACTGTGGCAATGCATTTTATAATAAGACGATGAATAAAAAAGAATAGGGGGACACAAGAGACAACATAACATTACCAAATCACACAAAGTAAGGACCAGTTCAGAATGTTTTTTATTTTATTTTGGTTTGTTTTACAATGCAATTCTCCTTGCAGACACCTAAATCTATTACACGTATGTAAAATTATGAAAATATGAAGTTGAGAAACCAGTTATCTCAGACCAGAAGTAAAATCACCAAGTTAGAGTTAGTTGTACGTTACAGACACACACAAACTTAACAGACATGCACCCTCACACATAGGCACATGCACAAATCAACACACACACACACACACACACACACACAAACACACACACATTTAAATGTCCTGCCTCTCTTGAGGTTTCAGCCTGCCATGCATGTTAGAAAATAACCCCACGCATTCATCTTCACAACCAGGCTTTATGCATAACCGTCCCTCTCAATAAAAGAAGTCTTTGTTTTCATTTTACCATCTCATCATCAATGGCTACACTCCATGTGTTCACCATAAACTGCCCAAGAGATTCTGGCTCTGAAAAACAGCAAAGTCATTCAATAGATTCATATAATTTTATTTGCAAAGTTACATAATATGGAATTAAAAACATAATCACTACCTTACCAGTATGCCAGGACCTACTTCTGGACCCCATACTTAGGCCACTACCAAAATAATTACAGAAATATAGAGGTGGCAGAACCACAGTAACTGTAACTTCAGTCTAAGCTGACATAAACTTACATAAGTGGTTAAAAAAAGATATTTTTTTCTATTTTTTCCTTTAACTGAAACAAATTATTGATTAAAGCTAAGCAAAGTTCCACGTGCTGAAACTGGAGTTCCACTATAAGAAAGTTTAATGCTTGCATCTGTGCCAGATATTTAGGAGCCAAAAGAGATGCCAAGTTAAACCAGTCCCGACATGCACGAAGCCCAGAGAGGTTACCCATCTAAATCCTTTAGCATACAAAACTCAATACTACTTGGCATCAACAGCCCCAAACAATTGAAGCCAAACTTGCACTGCTTCCTCTGCATAACAGCATAAAGACTTGGCACATAAATGGTACTCTTGCACAGGTCCTTACAGTTTCAAGACATGTAACGCCTCATCTTATATTTCAGTCACGATGATGAATACAATATCAAATCCAGCCTAAATTTGGCTGCAGGTAACGCCAGCTGTCGCCATAATGGAATAGTGGCGTATAAATGGATAGTTGGTATACAGAACAATGCCGCTTTAATTAATGGCCAGATGCGGCCGGCAGCTTGGGACTGTCTTTGTTGTTAGAGAGAAGAGGCGACACCAGTTCAAGGCCAGGCATGCGGTGCCCAGATGCACCTATCAGAAGAAAGGAAATTTCTAGAACAGTCACTCATTCATCCGACTGCAAAAGCTGCGCACCCTCAAGAAGCGTATATTACACATTACTATCTATCCCAAACATGCGCTGCTAAGGTTCATGTTTGGATAATAAACACTAAAGAAAAGTCGGACATCTAATTTTAGCTGTTAAAAGCATTTCTGTTTGGCTGACGTTTCGACAGTCACAGTGAGTAAAGACATTAAATGATAACTGCCATTGCCGGAAACAGGACTGCTCAGTTTAAACACTCATATTAAAAAAAAACAAAAAAACAAATCCATTCAAGTACACAGTTGATCTGAGGACACTTGACTCACCGGCACCGTTGTTAAAAAATAAAAAAAACAGATGAACGCTAAGAAAGTACCTTGTTAGCTAGCGATAGCACACACGCTAAAGATGCTAAAAGCACACTGAACGCCTCAGAAGAGAGAGATGTGGATGAAGAGAGATGAGGATGAAGTGACTCCCTCCTTTAAGAGCCGTACCCTGTAGGACAGCCGCTTTCTCCCACGATGCAGCGCTCCTCGTCTCAGTGTTGTTTTGAGGTTAGCAGCCCGCTGACTTCTCTGTTCTTAAGAGTAAGGAGCTGTAACACCCCTCAAACAATACTGCCCCTTCCCTTTATAAGCTCTCGTGCAGCTCCACGCCCAACGCACGTAACACAGCGGTGACAGTGGGGTGCTGAACGCCTACCGTGGTGGAAATTTCTCCCCAGGTAGCTATCTGGGACTCTTGTATTGGCATGTCCACATAAAGCAAAGAATGAGAAAAACAGCGTTTAAATGAGCTGTCATACGAAGCGTGGCCACGAAACACGCCCACCTCCCATAGCTTGTATGAACAACTGGGAAGAGTTTATTTAATGCAACTAATAATCTACACCTATAAATTGTGTCAGGATTAAATATGGACAGAAGCACTAAAATTTTATTATACATTTCTGCCAATAAAATTTCTTTTGTTTTTGAGTATTTGCAGAGATCTACAGTTGTTTACCTGGGGAGAGTTATCCAACTTTTTATCAACCAATAAACTACAGCTTTTCTTATGGTATCAAACAGAAAGAGTCATTTTAAGCTTTGCAAATTTATACAGCTTGCACTACTAACAAATATCAACCTGAAATTACACACTTGCAATGTTATTGACCTGTGAAATAACAGAAACTTTTAAAATCTCTACTCTGACACAGAGGAACCTATAATCAGATTAAAGAGTGACGCTTGTAGTCAGGAACAATCTAGAAACTTCTGCTTCTTTGAGTAACAGATAAAAGTTTTTCAAAGTATGAGAGTGTGTGTGTGTGTATTTACATCCTGCCAAAAAATAATGCTCATAAATCTGTGCATACTTAACTTTTGCAAGCACACATGTTTTTTCATTAATATGACCTGGCACAGATGAGGCTATTTATTGGAAAGCTACTACTATTAAGAGGAAACTGCTGTCATTTTAGAGCAATAGTAGGAAATCCCCCCACTCATTGCCCATAACCACTATAAATTACTTATATACAACAGCTATTGTGCCATCATTGTTTGGACGCTGCAACATACTGTTTCTCAAGGTTAAGCTACGTTCTGCACCCCTTAATTCAGAAATAAATCATGTTATTAAAATAAGAAACAATACAAATCTCACCATGCAGCTGTATGTGGAATGGGCTCCTGAGATATGCATGTGGACAAGTCCAGTTTGCATGCAAGGTGTGCATGTGCATATGCGGCATGACTAAACATTTCAGGTTGCCAACATATGCAAGTCTGCATACTGTTGCACAATTTCCTTTGTATACTCTCAGTGCACAGTGTTTCACTTGAGCATGTTTGTAGGTCCACATGACGATGAAAAAACTCATTTTTTAATGCTCTGTGTGTGGTTGTATGTATGTGCAAGATAAGCTTTATTATGTAGTTGTAGCATCTGCATTTGTCTTATCATTTAACTATTAGTATAATACTGTTAATAATATTACTAGAATACAATTATACTATTATAAGCCTATTACAACAATTCAATTAAAACAATAACAATAATAATATAGCATAAATAAAGTACCCTGTAGGCCTACATACAAACATAACAAATCCTTAACAAAAAACAACACACTTGTAAATCACATAGCTGTCATAATTACAGTCATATCCTCATAACCATAATAACAACTGTCATCAGCCTCAACAGTCAGATGAGAATAAGGTTAGCACGGTTGACTTCCAACAAAATACACCGCAAGGCACTTACAGTTCTGCATGGAGGGAGAGTAAATTTCCACTCCCTCCCCTAGACAGATATGTTGGAAATTTCCATTTATTGAAAAACTACATTTCCCAGTAAAGGCGTCTGTGTTGCGTATTAGTGAGGCGACGACAGGTCGCGCGGAAACAAATAGCAGCGTGAAAGGCTGAGCTGGAAGTGCAAACTAACATATATTTTATTTTCATTCCGCATAGCTTTTAATTTCCCCTTTATTTTTGGGGAGGAGATATCATGTAATTATGTCTAAACGATATTGGTCGTCTTGCCTTTAAATGTGTTTAGGCCGATGTTTCTCACACTGTGCACAATGGAAGGTTCATGAATGAAATGTTGCGTTTTATTCTTACGTTGATCGCGCAAATTATAGGGTCCTCATTAGACAGGTTTATTCGCCTGATTTGCACGTACTCTATGTGAGAGAGATCAATACAAGGCAGGAAATTGATCTTGTAAAACCTTAAGGTTAGTAATGATATAGGCAAAACATCTTCAATTAAAGCAACTTCTTCTTTTGCTTTGTCATAACCAGATCAGAACATTCAATATGCTGTCTACCACAGGATACAACACTGCAGCTTCAAGTTCAATATATCCACCTAATAAATGTAAATAAAAAACATAAAGACAGCCTTATGTCAATATTAACAATCAAAAGCGGGTGGACTACCATAACAACAACATGAACATGAAATTTGCACCACTTCATCTGGATAAACACAATTTAATAAATTGGTGTGGGGTTTTCATGAATAAGAAGAGAAATATCAAAGTCACTAAAACTTTATCCACATCTCATAAACTTCCTTGTATCCGAACTAAAATCTATATTTAAAACAAGAACATTTTTGTTATTTTTCTGTTGCAAAACACTATGTAGTTCATTAGTGAAAAAAGAATAAAATAACTTTCAAGCAGTTGTCTCAGTTGTCTGCTAGAAGCCAACTTACAAAATCCATCAACTTTTTTCCCTTCAAGAATAGAATAGCTTGAACAAATTTTTCATTCAAATATCAAATCTCATAACACAAGAATGCATAAAACAAAAATGCAATAATTACGTACATGTTATACACATACACACAATACTAATGCTGTTACAGGAATACAACTTAACTGTTCAAGTAAAATCAATATCTATACATTTAAACATTAAATACAGAGTAAATATAAAATGTGTAAAACATCTGTGTCAATAACAAGTCAGACCAGGGGAAAACCAGTGGTTTCTCATCATTGCAAACAATTCCTTTCTGTGTTTGACTCATCCTCAAAAAGCCCAATGATCTGAAAAGGCGCTGTTCACTTTTACCAGCTTTTGCTTCGTCATTCCAGTCATAAGACCTGTGGTGTTGATCGACATCTGAGCTAAATAGCTATATTTTACGGTGGATTACAAAGAGAAGTCTTGATAAATAGCCAGTTTGCATCAACCCAAATGTCCCATGGGCTATTTATACAGGCAAAATACACATAGAGATGTACTTTGGAAATACATTTTAAAGCAATTCTGGCAAAAACTTGGAAGAAAGGCACCTAGACCATAAATTCTGAGAGACTCTGAAGAGATGAAGGCTTTTGTGTGTCTGAGTACTTTATTTGAATCCAACATCCACATGGTGACACTGGGAGTTACAAAATGCTCTCAGCTGGTACAGTGCTGCCAACATTGTGACCATGAAAATGTTAATTTGCTACATGCCTGTGTCTGAGTGATGAGATCATATCAGATCTGAAATGAAATCAAAGTCACATGGCTTATCTATAATTAGCACTACATGTCTAAACTTGGCTTAAACTTTTCACATTCATTTTCCTCATCACAACAGAATGATCACACTTCAAGTTTTGTGAGGTCAAAGTGCATGCTGTTTATACAAGTTTAACTAGCACGCAGAATTTTACTGACAAAATTAGCCAATTATTTAGCCAACTGCTTGTTGTTTTGTGCTTAAAGACAGTTTGTATGTTTGATTTAAGGTTCTCAACCTTTTTTGATTTGTTATCAGCCATAAATTCAGGTTTAAGGCATAGTAGCTACAGCTTTCCTCTCTGATGCCAGCCAACAGAGTGAACGAAACAGGTGCTGGCTTTGATGTTATCAGTTATTTTTATCATTCTATTTCCTCTAATCCTTCATTTTGTCAGTGGTTCGCCCTGTGTTTGTGTCTGCTGAGACATTTAAAAAAAACATGTAACTGGACCAAACAATCCACATTTGTAGTAATATTACTGAGTGTATTTAGCAAACAATATAAGATTATTTTTTAATAGCAAGTGTTTTAAGTTTTTATATTGCGCTTGAAACCAAAGGTTAATTGGTTAACTGAAGTCTTGTTTTCATGTCATTGTACATCAATATTATTGTCAATACTGTGAATAAATCCCCTCCCATTTGAGGACCAGTGGAGTGAAAGGAGATAAAAGGAGGGAAAATGTGATGCAGCTCTAAGATCATGTTTACCATCACTTTCTTTTCTCAGTAAGATAGAAGCTTGCCTTCAGCAAAGTTATGGCTGATACTGCTATTCGATAAAAAGGACTACAAAGTTAAGGACAAACCTCAGGGGTAAAGGGACTTGTGTATGGAAAAGCACTTTTTTGTCTTGTGTGATGTAGGTAACCCCATTTTGTTGTTAGTGCCAACACTGCATGTGTACGTGAAATATGAGACATAATATCCAGTAATAAACTCCACCCATGGCACTCATCTTCAATTGGTATGATGGTTAAGTCTGTAAATCATTCACTAATTAAGTAGTTTCCTCTCTAGTTAAAGTTGTCCAAATTAGAGCAATAAAATATCTTATTTTTTTAAGCTGCATAAACTCAGTGTCCTCAATTTCAAATTGAGAGTCACAGGGCTGCATCATATTCATAATGAGTTTCATAGTGAATATATGCTGTCAGTGTGGACCAGTGGTAAGACAATCAAAAAAACACTCTGTAAAAAAGCTGTAAAATCCTGTTCTATTTATTTAAGAAAATACTTCCTCTTTAATCTTCTTCTTTATCCATATATATTCAAAGACAAGCTGATGGACAGGCACACTGTTTTTATCGTGCAGAATAAGTTCATCTTAGGTTCTGCACATGGATGAGCTTTGCAAAATTTTCAAGGGAATAAGACTTAAAACCACTGAAATGACTGTTTAAATGTACCACATTGCTAAGGAGCCACCTACAGGCAAAATGGCACACTGTAATGTCGGATCACATGTTTTCAGAGGTCATCCAAAACTTGTTGACATGTTTATAGTGTAATTAATAAAATATGACACTCTAAGACAAGTAGACAACATGTGAAAGAAGTTAGCAATCTGTCGTGGGAAAATTTTATACAATTACAAAGAAAAGTCAAAAGAGCAATTCATTCCAGCTATTCCTTGGACAAAAATATTTCCATTTATCAAATATCTTTGAAATGTTGAGCAGTTTTGGAGATAACTCTTTAACTAATAACAGAGAGACAAACAGGAGGAAAACAACTCTCTTGGCAGAGGTAACAATACAGCCATTGTTTCCCTCCCTTCATGTCCAACTTGGTCGTGGCTGATTAGAAACACCAGTGTGTTCTTATACAGCCCTGACTATAGCGGCCCAGTTTTCTGCCACATTAGTTATAGCCAAGCTTCTTGACTTCACAAGCAAACACTGGTGAGCCTGGATGATATGTCTCAGAGGGCAGGGAGTTTTCAAGTCACTATGTGAAACCCAAAACTTTCCAAACCAGCAATGAGCTAATTTAAGAAGTGGTATTTTTTATCAAATAGACCAGTCAGAATTGATTCAGTGCAAAGACTGATCAACACATGAGTTAAAAAGTAGGAAAGTACTCAAACATATTTGGCTACAAAGGCTCCTCAGGCTAACAAACACATTTAAGATTTTTTTAATCTGCATCTGCATCACTTGGTGATATTCCATCCTCACAATGCCAAAAATTCCATGAATGTTAGAGCTTTAGACAAAGATGAAAAGTTGCATAACCACTATGGATGCAAGGGTTAAGGTACTGCTGGAAATGCTAGATAACGAACCAGTACACAAGTTGATGCACTGATCCAACGCTATTATTATCTTTTTAAAAAAAGACCCTGCTGCTTCCTGTACACCTGTAAGCAACTTCACAGGTTTTTTATTGCAGAAGTACTTAATATCCATAACCGGCAAGCAACTTGTGAATCTAGAAGCACACACATGTCAGTGGAGCAATGCTGACACAAAATACTTGTCTAATACACCCTTATCCTCATCTGCAATTCCCGAAAAGGCGCAGATAAGATTACTAAATAAACGCTTTGATGTTGTCCATGCAGAAATAACAGGCTTATCACTGTCCCACTTTTAGAGCACAACAAGCAGGTACTTTCCAATGCTGTTTTTTTTACTCTGTCCACATAAATCTATTCTATAATTAGAGATACTTTCCACTGGTAAATACTGTATTATGTCGTTGAGTCTATAAAAAGAATTTCTATTGTAACAATGTACTCATGTTCTCCAGTGCTGCATGGATAAATTAAATGCAAAGGGTTGAGAAATAGCTGCCCACTGATCATTAGAGGCCTTGTTTGATATTCATATCAGACAAATAGGCTCTTAAATGATGCAAGCATCATGCAGAGTCAGGAGTTTTACTAACTGACCTGTTAAATGTCGTCTACTGTGCAGGCCTTTTCCACATTCATTCTGTTTTTTAGTCTGAGTACTTTTTAAGTACTCCAACATTTTAGTTAGAGGCACACTTCTTCAAAGAATTAGTAAAATGCTTTGATGTAAGCTTATCAAACTAAATATCTCATACCAAGTTTTGTTAGTTTTTGTGGCTAGAATAAATAGGGGGAAAAGAACTTCCATAACATTTGCACAGACGAAAATGTCAGCAATTTAAAGGCTAAAAATAAAAGGCAAATGCTGTTCATTAAACAACTTCACTTGTCCTCATATTGCATTCAGGAAAAGGAAGTGCACATGGGTAAATGAATAGTCAAAACTTAGAGCCTCAGCTGGCTTTAGGATTGTTTGTTCATACTGCAGGCTACACTTATGAAGTAACATTACTTAAACCCATCACCATAGTTTGCACCTCTTGTTTCCTGGCAAGCTCTCACAAAATACAGTAAAAAAAATAACCCTCACCATACACTATTAGATTGTTGCACATGTTGTTTGAACACCTGGATATCAAAAGAAGCACAAGGAAACAAGGTTGCAATTCAATAATCTGTTGTTGTTGTTTTGCTTTGTTTTTATATTCAGCTCGCACTAAACAACATATACAATGCATATTTGTGCAATGCTGGGATGTTGCAGCTTTTTAACCAACCACTGCTGACCACATAATGTGGGTTATGGCCTTGTTGTGGTACAGAGAGAGTCAAAAATCTTTGCATAGTACAGGAGCTCCACCTAGAGACCTAAATTTGTACTTAACTGTCCTGGCGTGCGCATGCAACTTGATATCTGACTGAACAAGCTATAACCAAAATCTCAGCTGAAAACATTTCCGGAAAAAAAAATTACACTTGAGAGACAGAGGAATTTTGTCATATTGACATTATTATTAAGAACTGTAAATGGGAATTAAAAGCAGATTTAAATCCTACAGCATGTGACAGTAACAAAAAGCTCTTGCATCTCCATGGGAGAATAGTGCAGGATTGATGTGTCGTACATAATATGCAGTGTTTCAAGGTAAATAAAACAAGGTCTGCTGATGTAAGAAATACAGACTGACATGTTCATTTATTTTGATAAGAGGGTTCCACCAAACACTAATCTGATGCTTCAGTTTTTCAGCAAATAATTACATTTCTACAATTCTCATTCATTCTGTTTGTACCATTTTTAAATTATTTCTCCAATTGTGTAATTGGAATGCAGTTTAGACTTGTCACAGCAGGAAGGTAACATTAATGCTTAATAACTAAAGACTGTCCCATTCTGTTAATGATTGTCTCGGTGAGGTAGTTCAGTCAGCAAGCATGCACAACAAGCTTAGCACACAGTCTGCAGGCCTATCATGGTCAGATTTCATTGATAACCAAAGTATATAGTACTGTTATACATTTATATTTAAAATGTATATATATCAGCTGTTTTAATGGGATGTGGAATTTACACAAGTATTCATTTTAAGGCCTGCATCAGTCATATAGGCCTAGTATATGGTTAAACACTGATAAGGGATATTCTGCACCATACTTGGTGCAGCAAAATATAACTAGCTAGCTTATATTTTTGTACTTTGTAGTAGGGCTAAACTGCAGGACTTCTACTCGTAAATGGAGTGTTTACATTGTACATTGTGTGTTTACAAGTAAAAGTTGCACTCCTTTCCAACTATATTTACTCAAGTAAAAATATCAATAAGAGCATGTCTTCCATTTCTGACTTTATTATTATCTAAACCCTTTAATCTTCTCATTTAAAAAAGGAAATTATATAAAAGAATAAAGAAAATCAAGAGATAAAAGCAAATAAAATCCTAGCCGAGGATGTGCTTTCAATCAGAGACCTTAAGGTTGCAGCAGCCTAACTGTCAAGCATTTATCAGTGGGGTGATAAGTTTGTAAACACTGAACATCCTGGAATGTACCAAAGCCTAAGGGCAGTGACTTTGCAGTGATGTGTACTTCTTTACTTTAAAATTGTTCGAGGATGAACTGGTTTGCTTTTGCCCTGAGCGAGAATTAACGCTAATTGATTCGTGTGTTGACTTTTTGACAACGGTTTAAAGGCAAACACAATCTTCACTGAATATATTATTCCCGCCCCACCCCCTTTTCTGTCAGGAAGTGAACCGTCCGTCTGCGGGCTGTGAATCAGCTGAGTTAGACGATCCCGCCCCGTTGTGACTATCGCCCCTAGTACTCTGTGGATATTCAGCGAGACGCTCATCCTCAGTGAAAAATAACAATAATAATAATAATCTAAATTACAGAGTTGCCCGTTCTTGTTTTTTTGTCATGTTAGTTTGAAACATGCATAATGAGTATCGGACTGTCGCTTCTTTGAGTTGGACTACTTTGACGCGCGTGTGCTCCGGCGCTTCTTGGGCTTGTTTCTCATTTGGTGAGTCATAGATGCACCTGATAGCTTGCTAATTTTGTTTACGCATGCTCCCTTTGCTTTAACGGTCAAGTTAAATGCTTTCTACATATAAACATTAATATTATCATTCCAAAGTATAACACTGTTTCTTAAAAAATACCGTTACATCAACGTTACGTTTTAAATGGGCTAGCTAGCTATATCAAAACATTCCGCCTTGATCAATACATGTGCTGAAGCTAGCTTTGCACAATCCTATGTACACGCTGTAAAAAACATCAGACTACTTATTTCTTGTCGGTCTAAAAGGAAGTAACATTGTCATCCAGTTGTGGCTTGAGATCTTCTGTTAACATTACATAACTAATATACTCGGCAACACTTACTGATGCTCCAGTGTGTTGACAGGCCAAATACTGCAGTAGCCAACTGTCATTTGGCCACAGTTAATGTGGCATGCATCATTTGAGCGATGTAGAAATATCTTACTTGATTGTTATTAGTCTCGATGGAAGTGATTTTGTCATCCCTTCGGTAATCTGAGGTCGTGTTTGATAAACTCAGCTGTAGGCCCAGTGATGCTACAGTGTGTTTACAGGCCAAAAGCTGCATAAGCCAACTGTCACTAGGCAATAGTTTATATTGGTTGTCATATTCACTGCCACCTTGGAGCCAAACACCGTCCAAATTAATCCCTGCTTTGGTGCTGGTGTTAATCAGGTAACACAGCGAATAGTGGGCCTTTATTGTGCTATTGTGCGTGTGTCCATCCTCTCAGCACACGCTGTTCCCTCTAACAACAATGTGCAAAAATGTCTGGTGTGATCGCACTTGCTTTTGCTGATACATACATAGAGGAAATGATACTGTATGTTTAGTTCTGCTAGCTACGCACGATTTGATTATCTACTTGTCACCTGGGATAAAGCTGGGTTTTTGGATCCTCATTTGCTTAAAGGCTGAACACCAACAAGACTTTACTGGAAGAAATGTGGTCCATCTTTGTAGCAGAATCTGCCATATCACCTTACTTGGGGTTTCATTGCTTTTTTGAGTGACTTTTTCCATACTCTTCACGATCCCCTCATTATTTAATAGTAAGATCATCATTGGGGAAGTGAAAAAAAAGGAAAGTTTAATCCGCTGCTGGCAAGGATGTAGCCTGGATTTTACAAATACTGCACTCAGGAGTCCTACATGTGGCTTTTATGGATTAAAAGTGTTTTGATGTCAATAGAGTGGTTTGGTTTGGGAACCAGTTGGCATTGATGTTTACCCTTTGATAACAATGATAGCATATGTATTAAAAGGACAAAAGTTCGGGGAATGATGAGGTGATTCTGCTTTTTCTTTGTTCTGTGGTATTTGGGTTGTTGGTGTTAATAGTTATAATTGATATGAATACAAATCTGAGTGAGAGCAGGTTTGTACCAAAGCCTCCATGATACACATATATAATTTTTTACCATAGTGCAAGAGTGTATTTAGTTGAAAGAAAGACCGTAAAATCACTGATAAGGTGGACCTGCTGACAGTGTTTAGAGTCAGATGAGAGTTTTGTCTCAGTTATTGACCTTAATGTCTCTTTTTCCAGAAAAAAACAATGAATTCTCTTTTTCTTGTCAGTCCCATTGGTCAAGATCAGAGTTTGCTTTTTCCACTCTTTTTCTTTTATTTTCTAACTAAGTAACATCGCTTGCAGAATAATGTTGCAATGGACAGTTATTTTTATTGTTTATTACCATAACATATTTTTCATTTTTAAATGACTTGTTCAGTCTTAAAAATTGACAGATAAATGTCCAGCACAAATGAACAGACACCAAAAAGAGATCCACATAGTGCATATTATTTTTGATCAACAAATCAACCCCACAGTTATCAGTTTTTAACAATGTGAAAAGCATGAGCATGCGCAAGTTATTTTTATTATAGCATGAGTTGATTTAATATTTTAATACAATAATATAATAATAATAATAACTTTTACGTGCAAATGTTGTGTATTTTCATGTCAAACATGATATATAATTATTTGTAATTGAATCTTCATTGACTAGTTTGCCGTCAGTAGACTACCACTAATACAAAGCTGCTCTCAGCACGTGTTGTTGGGTTTGTCTCTCTCAGCTCAGGCACAGAGAGGCCAGATGTCTGTGCTCCATTAATCCTGCCCCCTCACTCCCATCCCTCTGTTTAGCTTTACTCAAACGCACTACACACATGCACATGCACATACACATGCACATGGACGCATACCCACCACTGGGTATGCCATGTGCTTCAAAGCTAGAAAGCTTCTCTTTCAGCATCATGTGGTGTATTTGCCCACAGAGAACTTTGTTTTTAGGGTTTTTTTCTGTGCACCCTAAAATTTGTTCTTGTTTTTTTTCATCCTCAGGATCTTTTGAGGGGGTCGATATTTCATTTCCCTGAGCTGCACACAGCTTTTCAGCATCCCTCAGCTCTTCTGTTTTAGTTTTATGGCCTGTAACTTTGCTGCCTAATTCAGTTTTACTACCTGAAGTGACTGTGTTTCCAGCTACAGCAGGCATTTGTTTTCAACTGTACACTGTAACAGACAGATACAGTATGCATATTGGAGCATTTAGCTGCTAAAGAGTCAAATATTTATGACAATACTTGGTAGGGATTAAACCAGAGCTAAAAGGAGAGTGATTATATTGAACTTATATTCATCAGGAAGCCACAAACAAGCCTCCAAATGAATGATAAGGTCTCTCTGTTTCTACTGGGTGTGTGCTTTGACAACACAATAAGGTAATAATATTTTAATGCTCCCCCATTTAAAATATATGCTGCTTTAAATGTCACTGTGCAAACAAGAGAAACAGACTGTATCCCTCTGTGTGTCTGTGCCCAGACCATAACTTGTTTTTCTCTAGAAATGCATTCGTGCAACACAGTTTGTGTTAAAATGACTCCACCCACCTTCAGCCTGAGAGACATGTCGATCAGAAAAACACTGACCAGCCATGAATGAGGATGTTTGTCCCCATAGCCTCAGAGGTTGTGTCTATCAGTGAAAAAGAGCTAATTGGTTAATTTTATTTGCCATAAACAAGCCTCAGAGGCAGAGAGATATCCAGACAGACAGATACTTTCGTTTAAACTGATCACTCTTGTGAGTCTGATAAATGTGTAGCCTCTTTCTTCAAAGTCCTCTTTGTGTCACCTTTCTTGCAGAAATATTGGACTGAACATGCTGACATCAGACTGATGTAACATGGATCCTGAGGAGTTAGAACTACAAAATGATTACCGTTACCGGAGCTATGCGGCGGTCATTGAGAAGGCGCTGAGAAACTTTGAGTCTTCGAGTGAGTGGGCAGATCTCATCTCCTCCCTTGGCAAACTCAATAAGGTACGGTATGATGCACAAAATGCACAAAGTGGACTTTGTCGCCTTGAATATATATGTGCTGCTCATGATCTGAGTATTAAACTAAGTCAGGAAATGTAACGATGATATCTGGGCTGGTGTTTTATCCAAACTTTTCACTGTTAGTGTCAGTTTTTTGTGGGTTTCAAAGTCACACCCGCTTCATGTGTTTCAGTTCTCTGAAGTTATAAGGAAGTTCTTCTTTCCCTGTGAGAATTTATCTGTTGTAGAACCCTATTGCTTTCATCTTCTGGCCATTTATGTTGGCCAATAGAAGTGTCACCTTTTACTCCACATCTAGAGCAGATATTTACTTTGGAGTGTCTGAGTGTCGATGCATAAGTAACTGTTGTTGAAGGACACAGACGATGTAAAGGAAATAGATTATAATCTGTTAAGCATACAACTGCACGACAACAATAGCAAAATCTCTTTTTAAACGTGCCTGTGACCCTTTTTTTTTCTATCTATCTCTCTCCTTTAGGCCCTGCAGAGTAACCTTCGCTACTCACTCCTGCCTAAGAGGCTGATCATAGGGAAGCGTCTCGCCCAGTGCCTGCACCCTGCTCTGCCAAGTGGAGTGCACCTTAAGGCTCTGGAGACTTACGAGGTCATTTTCAAAATCATCGGTACAAAATGGCTGGCCAAGGATCTGTTTATTTACAGGTGAAGAAACTGATATAAAAATGTTACTTTTTTCAGGAGAGAGCTGACATGATTGTGTGTGAAGCTTTACATGACATTACCTGTATGTGTTTTACTGGTTTTCAGCTCTGGATTGTTCCCGCTGTTGAGCCATGCAGCCATGGCAGTGAAGCCTGTACTGCTCACCCTGTACGAGCGTTACTATCTCCCATTGCAGAGGGCTTTGCTGCCTAGTCTTCAGGCCTTTATAACAGGATTACTACCAGGCCTGGAGGAGGGACTGGAGGTTTACGACAGGTGCAGAAAGTTTACTTGGTTTGCTAAGAAAAAGAAAGAAATTGCTCTAAACTCTTCTTTTGCACTCTTCTTCAATATAAAGAAGAATTCTAAAAATATTCTACAGTTTTGCTATTTTCAAAAAATCTCAAAAAGGCTAAAACCAAGAATGATGTCAGAATGGTCAATAGGACTGGGAATCTTTTAAAAAACTACAATATTAGTAATCTTAAGTTAACTAACAGTGAGACCTAATCAAGGGTTATTTGTGGATTT
>JAQNCA010000005.1:9149864-9163943 GCA_029783725.1 Acanthurus tractus | reverse complement strand
TCTGTCTGTCTGTCTGTCTGTCTGTCTGTCTGTCTGTCTGTCTGTCTGTCTCCAGGTGAAGTCGGTGTGTCTTTCCCTGCAAGATTCAAATGTGCTGGTGCAGAGGAACATGCTTGAAATCCTGCTCTACTTTTTCCCCTTTGCTGAATGCCTGGTAGGTTCACTCATAAACACAATCACTCCCTGTCTTGCTGGACAACATCTTTTGTTCTTAATGATTTAAGGTAAATGTTCTCCATTTCTACCCCTGAAATCACTCATAAAAGAGATCTTTAACATGAAACATGAGGACTCTCCTGTCACTCCTATCCCTTCTTTTACCTTTCGGGCCGACATTACTCTGTGTGTTGTCGGCTTAGGACCCAAAGGAAGCCTGTATGGCCATGAGCAGTGACGACATGATCACATTGGCATCTGCAGCCTCGCTTACACTTCTCCGCAGAGACATGTCCCTCAACAGACGCCTCTATGCCTGGCTCCTAGGTGCTTATCATTCAAATAACCTTCAGTAATGAATTGCCTACTCAGTTTCCCAGGTAACACAGTATTGTTTGCCTCTGGTTATGTCTTCTCAGGAACCGACATAAAAGGAGGAATGGTGGCACCACACCCCACCCTCTCCACCACCATAGAGGAACATACATCTTTCTACTTCAACACCTATTCTAGAGATTATCTTGTGCAGGTAACTGTAAATATATACCTAAGTTGTTTTCAGTGTTTTTTAAAAAAAAAGTGTGACATTTGTAAAAAAATACGCGTACAAGATAGATAGGAAGTTTGAAGCCTCTCAAATGTTTGTGTAGTAATTCTGAAGCTACAGCCAGTAGAAGGCTGGCTCAGCTTAGCATAAAGAGTGGAAATGTGGGAAAGAGCCAGCCTGGGTTTGTCTCAAGGCAACAAATCCATCTACAAATACCTCTAAACTCCCTAATTAACACATTATATCCTATTCATTAAATATTTTAAAAATTGTGGAAATGAAAAGCCCGGGTTTAAGGAAGGGTTACTCGTGGGATTTTTAACCAAGGAACTTAGTTTGTCTTTGGTTTCAGGAAACCAGCATAGACTCCAGGAAGTAACTTAATCTGGCCAAGAAACAGTCCCACAGATAACTAGAACCAACTGAAATGTTTCCCCAAACTGTGTAACATTCAGTAGCTTGTTTATCTCACATCTTTGTTGGTTGTGTCTATTTGAACAGTATACTAATGTGTGTTTGTTGCCTGTATCTCATATTCTCATCTGTTTGTTTCTGTCCCTTCAGGCTCTCATTAACATCCTCAAACAAAAGGATGTGGAGAGTGACCTGGAGAATGTGATTGGATACCTCAGGCCCTTCCGCATCATCATCAGCCTGCTGGATAAACCGGAGATAGGTGGGGAACACAGAGCAGTACACAAACAGCACAGAAAACACATCAAAATGTCGAATTACTCGAACCACTGCTCTTTGTTAAAGTCTCAGCTTTGCTCTAAGCATGGTGAACCGTGTTTTTGCTCAGGTCCAGTGGTCTTGAGCAGTGTGTTGTTGGAGGTGGTCCGAGCCTTTCACAGCTACTGTCGAGAAATGCTGGTGGAGGAAAGCATCACCGGCTCAGGGCTCTCAAGCAACCAGTTAGCCGCGTAAGAGCAACAGATGATAGGACAGATGCAAGGATGTTTACTGCTGAATACAAATTTAACTGATCATGTGAAAAATTGCAGCTGACAGATGGAGCCCAGAAACCAATGATCCTCTTCCTGTGTTTTCTTAAACAGTAAAATAAAAGAGAATAAGAATGCATCAGAGATCATAAAGACGGTGAATATGCTTGTGAGCTCCATGAACAGTGAATACCTGTGGGAGTACATGACCCGACGCTTCTGCACCTCCCTCAGGTAAGCTGAGATACTGAAGTATTGCAACGCTGACATTTCAAAAAGCCAAACCCAACAGATAACTGATTTTACATCTCCGTCTTTGCTTTGTAGAGAGAAAGATGACCCACCCACGCCTCCTTGGCAGGACCGCAGTCACCCTGCTCCGTCTGTCACTGAGATGTCCAATCTCATCATTTTCCTGCTTGATGTTCTTCCTCTGGTAAACACATCGCACACTTATTCACTGTTTGCTCCCTAAACCTTTTCAAACAAAACTGATGTAGTGAAACTCAAACTGAAAGTCTAAGAATAAATATTTGCTCCAACTCTTAATATTCAGATTTGCTAGAAAACCAGAATGCTAGTGTTATTGTGTTATTGTTAACAAGTGTTATTTTGATAAACTAAGAGGAATAGTGAGCTTTCTTTGGTTAAACTGTCTTAACATAGCGGTGGTACTCAGTTCCTGTTAAGGTAAAACAAGTATCCAATTTTACACAGAACTACTTGGCCCAAATCTGATCCATATACAAACCAAAATAATATTCCCAAGCATGGTGCTTTACGTATTCGTGTTTTCTTTGCAGGAGCTCCACGCTGACATCCAGTCCCAGTTCCTCCCTGAGATGTTGAACACTATGTTGCGAACTCTGCACGGCCACATGGACACTGTTAGTTTAGAAGATGTCACACAAGGTCTACGGGCCTGCTTCAAGGTCCTGAGCAAGATTCAGATGCCTGTGGCTTATATGGATGTTGATGCAGGGACAAACACGGGGGATGCAGATCCAGAAGAGGAAAGCAAACAGACTCAGGTAAGGCATTTTAATTTGTTTTTTTATTATATCTTTAATGTTTGACCAGGCCTCATTGTCTCAATTATACTTAATCTAGGATGCAGAGCCTGAGGGAAAGAAAGATGGTGATGGTCAGGTTAATGGTCACCATGGAGATGAAGAACCGAACAGAGAGGGAGGAGATGAGGAAGAGCCTGCAGATGGCGTTTTCCCAACACTCAGGTCTGAAGACAGCGGATTGGGCATCAGCGCCTCGCCGTCAGAACAGCAGCTTCCACCTGGGATGGGAGCTGAGGAAAATGGCAACTACAGAGAAGGCGAGGGAGTGTGGAGGAGGGGAGGCAGTGTTGATACGATGACCCAGTGTCTGCAGGACATCCTGGCCTGCCTAACCACAAAGTAAATCTCCGAGCTATTATCAGAGTAGCTTTAACTCACAGGGCCTCTCTAATGAACTGTAATGTCTGGATGTTTTCCCTCTTACTGTGTTTCAGATACTTACTCGTGCAGGTGGAGGATGTCAGGGCACCACCGGAAATACCCCAGCCTGATCTAACCGCTGCCTTGGTGGATCAGAAGACCGCGTTGACAAGCATAGGAGGACGGGAAATTAAAGACAAACTGACTGAACTTTTCACCCCAAGCAAACTTAAATCTAGTCGTGCATCTGACATCCAACTCTCAGAACCTCCTGCAGAGGAGAAGAAAAAGGAACGTGGTAGTTTGGACTGGGCAGCTGGCTACATGCCCCGCGGCAGGGCAGAAATCTCTGAGGCTTGTCGACAGGCCTTCACCGCCACTTGCCACCTGCTGCTGGAGTGCACCACCTTCCCTGTCTACCTGAGCGAAGAGGAGACTCTGGCTGTCCACACAGACATGTTTGGTGACACAGGTCAGCAAAGCCGTTGTACTGTAATCTTCAAGCAAGGTTTACACCAATAAATTATGACCACATTCTCTGATGCATGCAGTACACCAGGAAATTTGGTATTGCACTTCAAAAAAGTTTTCTAGACCCACAAGAAACATCAAAACAATGGTCAAAACTGTTGAAGCAGAGGCCAGGCTGTCCCGACTTTTGGTCCTTAGTATGTGTCAGGCTTTGGATCACTGGATCTCACATTTTCTATGGAGCAGCTAAAAGCTTCATGTCCTCTCTAAGCTGACCCTTTTGACTTTATGAACAGATTAGATTTTAAAAAGCTTTCTCAAAGCCTGTTTTCACAGAAAAAGCTGTCCTTCTCATAACAAGTTCAATAAACGTTACCCATGAAATCAATGGAGTGGCTCTTTAACCCACTGAAAGGCTGTGATATTGAAACCTTGTTTGTTTTCAGCAGGTAGTGACATGGAGAGCCTGCCGGTGTGGCTGAGGTCCCTGATGACGCTGTGCTGCCTGTCCAGGGACTACAACATCCAGCATACTGCAGTGGCCTCCCTGTTAGAGCTCATCAACCACTCCCAGTCCTTAGCACTGGTCATCCAGGACAAACACAGACGCTACCAGACATCTGACTCCAACCCTCTGAGCGGGCTGCTTCAGATGGTGACCTTGCCACCCATCTACCCCGCTCTGCTTCGTGCAATAGAGGAGCGCACAGATTTCTATCAGGTTGGGTCACAGAAAAGAAGCATGTCGTTGTAACTCAAAGCTGTAATATGAATATGTGGTGTTTTAAATTTTGGGTGCTTTCTTTTTTTTCCACTGTGACACAGAGGGTTTCCCAGGTACTGTGGAACCAGCTGGACACAGAGAGGAGAGAGCAGCACATTTCCTGTGTGGAACTCTTTTACAGGCTTCACTGTTTGGCTCCATCAGCGTCCATCTGTGAGGACATCATCTGCCAGGCGCTCTTGCACAAAGACAAGGTTAATACACCTGCAGACATACTGCGCCACAGTGTGTTCACACATTTTCAATTTTCTCCCAGCGTCCTCAAAAATTTTCAATAGCAGCAACGGGATTGTAACCAGTCTGAAGGTTTGCTTTGTATATTTCTGCCCCAGGGTGTCAGACTGGAAGCACTACACCGCTTCACTGTCCTGTGGCACCTGACCCGTGAGATCCAGAGCAGCAGGACCATGTCCATAAATCGCTCCTTTGACCGGTTAGTACAGGGTTTGAGGGTTGATAACAACAGGGTATTGATGAAAGCCATGATATTTAGAAATATTGATATTGACCAGTAATTCCCACCTCATAGTATTGTTTAAATAATAAAATGCCTCTTAAGCATTTTCTGTTTCTTTCTGTTCTCATTTTGTCAAAGTAGGTTGCATTGATGCACCGTAACACTGGTAGCCACTCATTGTCCACCCATTAGCCTCCCATACTCTGTCTCAGTACTCATCCTACATAGCTTACATCCTCAATATACTGTATCTGTCAGTTCTCTCTGATAATGGATTTACCTACTGCACACGGAGGCCTCAGTGTCAGATGTACAAAGATGCAAATTGTGAGCTGACAACAGGTCGAGAGCAGTTAAAGAAATGCAAATGAGAAACCTCGAAAGGAACAATACCGCTTGTGTCTCAGCGGAGAAAAACTGCCCAAGTTCTCACTATTTTATGTTAATATCTAAATTTAATCTATTATCAATGCAATTAACGCAAGCCAAACTGCAAACAGGTCTACAAACATAATTACAAACTAATTATTCGCATGTCAGCATGCTTTTTCGTAACAACGCACATTTTTACAGGCTACATATCAGATTACTTTCTGACTGTTGAAATGTGTGTGTCCCTCAGGTCTCTGTGTGTTGTGGTGGACAGTCTGAGCTGTGCAGACGGCTCAATAAGTGCAGCGGCTCAGTGCTGGCTCATCAGGGCTCTTTCGCTCAATGATGTGATTCGAATCCTGGAGCCTCTTCTGTTGCTGCTGCTTCACCCCTCCACTCAGCGCTGCTCCATTCAGAGCATCAAACAAAATGTCACTGCTGGTGAGTGATTTTGACAAAAGGTGCTGCATATGTAAGCAAATAAAATTCAAATCAGAAGAATATTTTTGCTTTGACTGTACGTGTGTGTTTTTCTTTAAGGTGCCCTGAAAGTTCTAAGCAGCAGGAGTCGAAGCTCCACCAAAACGTCTGGCGCGTCTGCAGATCCAATCTCAACAGAGGTCACCTCTTTGAATCTCCTGGAAGTTGTGGACCGCGAATCCCTGTGGGTTGAGCTCGAAGGTGGTGCAGAATTGGCCAAGCCTCCGGATGCTGTAGCGATTTCTAGGAGCGAGAGTGAGGAGACTGAAGAGGAGGATAACAGAGAGGAAGAGGAAGAGGAGGAGGAGGGCGAGAGTGAACACACTGAGTCGGCTGACACAAGCGGGGCCCAGGTATCAACTGAGAACTCCAGCTCAGGCTCTGCTCCTTACCGCAGCATTGAGGATGGAGGTGTGGTAAACGGCCTGCGGAGGGCGGAGTCTGAGCGCACGCATGTATCTGATTCACTGTCAAGTGAGGATGAAGAGGATTTAGAGCTGGAGGCCATGGCCAGGTCTCGCCTGCTTAAACAAGAGCGTGAGAAGAGAGAGGCCATAGACTCACTGTTCCGCCACGTGCTGTTGTATCCTGTTGCGGGCGGCTGGCGCCATCTGCTTCAAGGCCTGGCACTGCTTGACAGCCTGCTGAAGAGCGGCGCTGAGTGCCCCCTGGTGGAGGCACTGTCCTCCACCTCTCTGGACACGAGCTCTGCTGCTCATTTAAACCTGGTTTCCAACCTCCTACAGCGCCATCAACAGGCTCAGGATGGTCAGGGCTTCTATGGCTGCCTGCTTTCCCCCTCCTCCACCCCTTCTGTGCCCCCATCCCTGCTAATTGAACTGCTGGTGTCCTTATGCCTGCGATTCCTTCGCTCTCATTACCCCTCCTATCTGAGCCTGGGTCCCCTCGACCTGCAGGGGAACAGGGAGGTTCAGGTGAAGAGCGTGGAGGTGCTGACCCGGCTGGTAAACCAGCTTGTCTTCGTGGCACGGGGACAAGAGTGCAATGGGGCCAGTCTGGAGCCTATTCGCAGACTCCTCTCAGGATGCAAAGTGCAGCAGTATGCTCTGCTTACGCTTTGTTCATCCATGTATGTCAGCCAGAAGGGAACCGACAAGGGATCACACAAGGGTGCTGAGCTGCTGGACGAACAGGGAGGCCTGTCCGAGGAAAGTCTGGTGAATCTCGGAGCAGGAGGAGGGCCGGATCAGTACCCCTTACAAATGGAATTACTGAAACTCCTCCAGGCTCTAATAGTCTTGGAGTACCACGTTTGGCCTGGTGGGGCTGTCTCAGCAGCTGGATCGGGTGGTGCATCCGGCCAACCCGTCGAGCCTCGAGAATCCCCGACAGCCAGCACCCCTCTGGCTCGTGAGTGGCAGACCGCTGTTCTTTTCCAGCAGTCGATCAAGGCAGCCCAGTATGTGCAAAGCCACCCGATCACAGCCCAAGGAATGTTTGTCTCTGCTGCGGCGAGGGCCCTGCAGCCACAGTACGGCTATGCCATGCATCCCCACTGGGTGTCACTGCTGTGCTCCTCTCTGCCTTACCTGGGTCGCTCATTAAGCATCATAGTGGCTCCACTCATCAGTCAGATCTGCAGGAACTTAGACGAGCTGGTCAAGCTTTACGAGCATGATGGAGGGAAGTCAAATCAGAGGTAGAATGAGCAGCACTAACAACGCATTCACTTACTTTCATGTCTTTACAGTGACATTTCAACAGCTTTAAATGTTCCTTCATTACTGTCTGTGGATGCCATTTGGGTCACTCACCTGAACTTTTATGTCTTGTCAACTAATAGTCAGACCCACAAGTGAACGCTGACTAAAAACCATGTGAAAAGATTAAACAAGAAAAGAAAGTCAAGAACGAATACTTTGTGCTCCACTATCACCACATAAAACAGTACAAGGAAACACTGTTTAGTTTGCAAAAAGTTTCTTTTAAATCAAGAGGATTATCAGTGTAAGTCAGTGTAAGCGCCAGAGTGTATCGTGTAAAATGAGTAAAAACCAGGAGCAACTAATAAATAATCAATCACAAAAGAAGGAAAAGAAGAAAGTCGTCTCCAAATTTTGTAGTTGTGCAATCAAACCACTCATGGTTTTTTGTCTTTGAGGCTTTAATTTGATAAACTAAAAAAAATGTTTGTCTTGTCACATGTTTTTGTCTTCCGTTCAGCCTAATTGGTAGGAGGGAAAACATTGCACCTGACTACCCTCTGACTGTGCTTGAAGGCCTGACCACCATTGCACATTATTGTCTACTGGAAAACAGAAGGGTGAGGAATAACATCCACACACACACACACACACACACACACACACAGATGTTCCTTTATATGACTGTAAGACACTTTATCTGTGTTTCTCTCCCTGTCAGTCCTTAGTTGCCTGTGATCCTGTGGATGTCCGAAACGCACGCAGCGCTGTGATCGAAGCACTACCGCACATGCTCAGTAGCATCACCTTACTATGGGGGGTGGTCATGAGGGAAGAGTTTCAGAGGCGTGCGCCTGACTCAGCCCAGAGCAGCAGACACTCCTCTACCTCTGTCTACTTTAAGAGCACCAAGGTGTCTGATATTCTGCAGTTTCTTGTGTAATGAGAGCTCTGAATCTGTTACTATATGCTGTATGGGTTTGTTGATCCTGTAACATGTTTTCTCCTTTTTATGTATATGTATTATTTTGGAAAATTTCATCTTCTAACTGTGAGTGCATGTTTAGATCTTACGGCAGCGGATTCTGGAGTTCCTGGTCCCTCTAACTGGGCAGTATGGAGTTCAGCTCATGGCAGCAATGGGAGAAGTGTGGAGCAGAAGAAAGAGTAAAAGGAGACATAAAAACAAAGTAAAAATTGCAATGAGTCTAAGAATAAAGAAAGGACACAGGCAGAGATATTAATCTTGTTGAAAGGCTGCAGGCACTTTATGGCATCATCACACTCTTGTCTCCTTTAGGTTTTACCTGTGGCAAGTGAGCCTCGTCTAACCATTGTGGATCTGGTGAAATCACTGAACACCTTTCACACAGATACCATCCTCCATTTGATCAAAGAAGTGGTGAAAAAACCACATCAGATCAAAGGAGAACAGGTACACAAACTGACTCTCAAACACAGGAAGTCAGGAACACAGAAACACAGGAAGTTTTTGAAGTTAAATGTTTCACTTTTCTCTCCATCAGAAGTCAAGCCTTGTGGATATCCCCATGTTACAGTTCAGCTACGCCTACATTCAGAGGTAACCAGGAAAAAACAACCCAAGTCTTGGACAATCGGATTTAATTAGACCATTTTACATGTTCTTATGTTTATAAAAATCTCTGTTTGTGTTTTTATTTGCAGTATTTCAGCTCAGGCTCTGCAGGAAAATATTGCTCCTCTCCTCAGTCTGTTGCGGGAGTCTGTTCAACTAAACCTGGCCCCTCCTGGGCACTTCTTACTGCTGGGGTCAGTTTTTACATATTCATAACTTCTTCTGTACTCCTTATTATTAATACTGGTAGTAGTACCTCCAATACTCTAAGGTAGTGCTTACACAGACAGTGCAAGGGCATAAATACCAAAACAGCTCTCAAATGTAGTCCATGTCTATACAGACAGACAAACAACTACAACAGCTTTATTTTATGTTATGTTATTGTTCAAATTATGAACACATCTCCTTTTTAATTTCCTTTTGAGAAATATAATTTTCATTTACGATTTCTGTCTTGCAGAATTCTCAATGACTTTGTCAATAGGCTTCCCAACCTGGACAATAAGAAGGACACCAGAGACCTGCAGGTATGACGCATGTCAATAAATCAGTGGGGACCCAAACACAAAACACAGACACAGAAAAAAAGTGGCAAAACAGGCTTTAATGCACGGATAATTAACAGGGTTGGAAAGGTTTGGCTGTCTGTAAGCGTGGCAGAGAGAGAGACAGGCAGGCAGGCAGGGATCCTGTGACAGGGAAGAAAAGGATGAGATTCCTTAACAAAGCACAAGCAAATCTCTGCTTGAACACACAGTTAAGGCGGCCTGAAGGGTTGGTCTGTACCAAGTTAACTGACTTAACAATCTGGTGAAGACTGGAGAGGAGAGCCGGTGTTTTAGACTGCAGGATTGATTATTGGGTGGATTTCAGGTGAGCAGCAGGGAGCAAGTGAGTAGAATGAATATGATCAGGAACCAAGGAGAGTGAGGGAGATGCCACATCCACAGCACAGACACACAGAGACAGACAGGGGGAGGGGGGATATAGAGGACAAGGGAAAAACAGAAAGTAGAGACACAGCCAGGGCCGTGACAGCATGTTCGTGACAGCTTGTTCGTTTCACTGTGACTGAGATAGCAGGTGAGTGCATGTGAGATAACAGTGGTGATATTGACGATGACCTAACTGTGCAGGAAGTGACCCAGCGGATCCTCGAGGCAGTGGGTGGGATTGCCGGGTCGTCTCTGGAGCAGACCAGTTGGCTCAGCCGCAGCCTGGAGGTCAAAGTTCAGCCTCAGGTTTGCCCTGAAGCAGAAGAGCCCGATGACGTGGAAGCGGATGGTGACCATGGTAATTACCTTTAGCAAATACATGCCTGCGTGACCACATGTGCAATTCCCAGCCTCTGCTAGAGAAAATTAAACAAGGGAATAAATATTGTCTTCTGTCAGACTGCACCAAGTAGAGCTTAAAATTACAGATACACTTCTCTTTTTACAACACACTTTTCTGTTCAATGATAACGTATTTACATTCTAATTATGACTTAACTATAAATACAGATATTCCTCACTTTCAGAATTTTTTCTCATTTGGTTCAGTAACTAATTCGTTCATTCTTCTTCCTCTCTTCCTGTTTTCTTGCCAGAATCAGTGGCTCAAGCTAGCGCCATGGTTTCTTCTTCAGCTCCTTCAGTTTACAGTGTGCAAGCTCTTGTTCTCCTGGCTGAGGTGGAGTTTTTTGAAGTGTCATTAACAGGAAAAACATGAATGACTAATTCTCTGTGCGAATGCATTATTTGACACAATCTCTCGCTGTATAGATCCTGGCTCCTCTCTTGGACATGGTCTACCGCAGCGATGAGAAGGAGAAAGCGGTTCCTCTCATTTCTCGGCTCATGTACTACGTATTCCCCTACCTGAA
This sequence comes from Acanthurus tractus, assembly GCA_029783725.1. NCBI lineage: Eukaryota > Metazoa > Chordata > Actinopteri > Acanthuriformes > Acanthuridae > Acanthurus > Acanthurus tractus. Next base: position 9,153,168 of record JAQNCA010000005.1, on the reverse strand, counting down.
GAACCACAGGTAGACAAAACAGTCGTCGCTGGATCTCAAAGCTAACACCTCAAATCCTCATAGACTTCCTCTAACTTGCTTTCTCTCCTCTAGTGCCTACAACATGCCCAGCTTCGAAGCAGGTGCTCAGCTGCTGAGCAGTCTGAGTGGGTATGCCTACACCAAAAGGGCCTGGAGGAAAGAGGTGTTTGAGCTCTTCATGGACCCCCTCTTTTTCACCATGGATGCCTCCTGTGCTCCCAGGTTAGGAATCTGTTTACACACAACTATCCACTGCTACTCTGCAGCGGGGAACCAGCAGTGAACGACAGAAAATGCATGTGAACCAAGGAGTCAGAATAAGTAGTGCAAAATAGTGATTTATATGATACGCAAACTGAAACTCTGCATCGGTTTAAAATAATTGAAAGAATGTGGTCAATATTAGTGAAGAGTGAAGGTTGACATTGAAAAAAGTGCCGGCATACAAGACTTGGACAGGAGACTAGAAGAAGGTCTCCAGGCTGCTCTCAGTAAATAAGAAGTACCCCCCCCCCAAATTGAATGTTTTACTCCATTTTTATACTTTTCTGATATGTGTCTGGCCATTGGGTGGAAACATCACAGAACCTCTTCAACAGATGGAGTGGAGGAGATTGGGGTGCAATAAAAGAGATAGTGACCCATCTCAGGAATTTACAACAAGGTATAATCTGTTGAAAGACATCAAACAGCAGGATTCACCGGGTCTTTCTTTCGTCAAGATAGCAGTGAACAGCCAAGGCTACAGACTAATTACAGAAGCATGCAAAAATTCCATCACAATGCCAACCAAAAATTACAACAGAAACAGAACCCAGGGGACACTAAAAAGTGATGCATCTCCAGAAATGCTTGAAAATCAGTTTAGTTTAGTTTCCAGTACCACTTGCTATCATCAACCATTGCAACAATAAGCGTGTTCCAGCTTTGTTCAGCTTTCTTTGTGTCACCAGGAAACAGTTTCTTCTTTGGTCTGTGCTGCTTGAGAATATCTGTATTTAAATAAACAAATGAGGAGTTGACAGGGCTCAAGCTTAAAATATTGGGAGAGGAATTCATGTTATTCTTATGCCTCTCTTCACGTCTGTAACCAGCTGACTCTGAACCAGCGGAAGCTCAATCCAAAATGGATGTATCTGGTTAATCTGGCCGGTATAGATGTTAGAATCAGTTTCTCCAGAAATTTTAATTTGAGATCAAATATGCCCTCGCATATCTAATCAAGGGCAATTCAAGTAGATGATCTCTTTGATAATGTTATTAAATAAAAAAAAAACATTGCTATTTGGAACATGCAGAATGTTATTCAATAAATTGAATTACTCATTTGCACAAATACACACTTTTTTAAGACTTAAAGGAGATATTGGTGAGAAAGTGTTGCTAAGTGTGTGACTGTGACCAGAGCCTGGAGAAGACTGAGTGAATGAAGGCTTCTGATCAGCTGTATTTTAGGTCTTTTACTTAGTAGCCCAACACTTTTGCCTGACAGGTGTAATTAATGTGTTGACTTACCTGTGTTCTCTCTAGCTGGAAATCCATAATAGACCACCTGCTGACTCATGAGAAGACCATGTTCAAAGACCTCATGAGTGAGTACAATCTTTATGAAATGTTTGTGGTAATGTAAAGATACAACTTTAAATATGAATGATAATATGTTACACAGACAGCTGGTGATCATTTGTGTTGTAGGCATGCAGAGCAGCTCCCTGAAACTGTTTGCTAATGTGGACCAGAAGCCCATGCTGCTGAAACGCCAGGCATTTGCGATGTTCAGTGGAGAACTGGACCAGTATCATCTGTACCTTCCCCTCATCCAAGGTATGCTACTGGATACATAAGTAGATTTTCATGAAATTCTGTTAAGCTAAGTAATAGAAAAAAGCATTTGGATTGACTGTGTTAACCTCACTCCCCCTCCTTCCAGAGCGTCTCACTGAGGCTTTACGTATGAACCCGAGCGCTGCTGTTTTAGCCCAGATATTCCTGATGTTCCGTGTTCTCCTGTTACGGATTTCATCCCATCACCTCACATCTCTTTGGCCAATTATGGTCACAGAACTGGTAAGATCCCATCCTATAAGAACCTGACATCATACACAGGGCCAATAATGTAAAAATATCTATTTCCCTTATCCTCATGGAAATTTTTTCTCTTCTTGTTTTCCAGATTCGCATATTTACACGCCTAGAAAAAGCTCTGCACGTAGATAAAGATGTGTCAAAGTGAGTTAATCCTGTATTTAAACTTTATTAACACTGTTGACGCTCCATCAGAAATGCTTTACCATTTTTTTCTTGTGCTCTTGAAAACCTCCTAGGCTGGCTAAAGTGGTGCGTGGCGCCAATGACAAAAATGGACCGGTAAATTTCTCTCTGGCAGAGCTGGACATGTACCTGTCGGCCTGCAAGTTTCTGGACACTTCTCTGGCTTTTCCTCCAGAGAGGATACCTCTCTTTCAGATGTAAGAGCCAAAATTAAAAACAAAAGGCCTTACAAAGCTTTATATAATTTGAATTGCGTCTTTAGTTATTGTGTATTATTGTGTATTATTTTCTTACCTTACCTGTGTAATGATCCGTTTCATGTACAGGTATCGTTGGGCTTTTGTCCCTGAGGTGGATGTGAACCGTTACAGTGGCCCGGAGACTGCACTGATAGAGAGCGAGCAAGAATGCATACCCCATGTTGTCAGGGTAGTGGAAGGGATACAACAGCGATTTGGGGTAAGATTAGGTTTGATGTTGCAAAAAAATAAACTCATAGTCAGTCTCACACAAATTTCTTCAGTCTGACAAGGTCATTTCAATGAGATACAAGTGGCAAACTGATTAGTTTTGGGGCTAAGGTAGAAGAGGAGGAGTTATACAGCTGTAATAATATGCACATGCACTTCAAGTATTAGAGTGATTGTGCAGAAAGTTTGAGGTTGAAAGTCAGCACTGTCTGAGAAAACAGACGATGAGTTGTCATCTCTTCGTCTCTTAATGCTGTAAGAGGGGCCCCCTCCCTCATGTTATGTAGACTTTCTTGGGTGAGCCAATGAGACGGAGCCAGCAGATGACTGCACAAAGGCTGATGCTGTCCACTTCACATGCAGGGCTGACTTGGAGTTTTCAATTACTGAAGACAGAAATATGACTAATGTTTTTTTAACATAAAACCATTTTTAAGATGAAGTCAGTCTCACTCAGATTGGTGCAGAGCACTAAGTGACCTGCAGCAATTGCAGCATCTTAATTTCTTAACTTGATCTGCAACTGAACTTTGTTTATAATG
>JAQNCA010000005.1:9087997-9105366 GCA_029783725.1 Acanthurus tractus | reverse complement strand
CAAATGTTGCTCATTTGTGTTTAAATGTGTGTTCTCACTCCCTCTCTTTCTCACCTCTCTCTCCTCTCCATTTTTGCCTTTCTCCTCCTATATATGTATCTGTATAAGCCCCCCCCCCCCCCCGAAACCAACGAACCCACCCTACCACCCCCAACCCATCTCTCTGTCTGTCTGTGCCTCTCTTTGATCTCAGCCTCTGTCCCACACTGCATATTAAGATGCCCGGGCCCCTGTTTGGTATTCTGAGGCGGGCACCGGGATGCCAGTCTCCATATCCTCTCCTCGCTTCTCTCTGAAAGAGAGCAAAAACCCCTCTGTCTGTCTCAAGATGCTTATCCCGCTAAATGGGTCTGAAATAGCTGGAGAACAGGGCGGGGGAGCGATGGTGGCGGCAGGGTAGAGAAGAGGAGAGATGCATGGTGGGGGAGAGGGCGGTAAGGGGAAGTATTAGACAAACCACAGACGGGTGGCGGGGGGAGGAGGGGGAAGAGCAGGGGTGGGGGGCGGGGGGGGGGGTGAGGGAAGAGAAGCAGAGTGATGGGGCTGATTTTAGCTGAGAGGATAATTAAACGCTATTATCACAATGGGCCAGTAATACAGCTAGCTTGTACATAGAGAAGCCAGCCCTCCCATGTTTGCCTCACTAAAAGGAGGGAGGAAGGAATGAGGGAGGAGGGAGGGAGAGGAGTGGAAGCACAGATTAATAGGCGGAGGAAGAGCAAGAGAAACAGAGGGAGAAAAACAGGGAGGCACGGAGGGGGGAGAGAGGGAGAGAAACGGTAAAATAGGCAAACAGAATTAGGATGGGAGAGTGAGTGGGAGAGTTTAGCGGTGGGGTGATTGCTCAGTGTTTGGGATTAGCATGACTCTCTCTCTCTCTCACCCACTCTCTCTCTCTCCCTCTCCATATATCTCCCTCTTTTCTTTCTCTCCCTCTCCTTCTATAAGCCCTGGGGATGGCACAGCTTTAGTTAAACTGCTCTATTAAACGGCGCCTGCTGAGAAAATCAAATTATAACTTCCTTTAATCAGCGAGTATCAGTGGCCCACACAGGAGCAACCGGCTCTGACAGCACAGAGAGAGAGAGGAAGAGAGAGAGAGAGAGAAAGAGAGAAGGAGACTGTGACTGGAGACCTGAGGGAGGCCGATATGAACCTGTCTCCCGTCTGCTTTGGTTCCCATGGCAACAAGATAGAGTGAGGGGGAATATGGGTTGTGGAATGTCTGCATCTATCGTTTCCTCTCGGTAAGCATTCATACACAGAGATAGGAGAGAGGAGGAAAATACACTCAGTGAGTCAGGGTGATCTTCTCTTTGGGTGGCGATTGAAGGCGGGTACACACCCTTATAACTATTGTCATCCATGTGCCTGTGTCCGCGGGCCCCTGTGAGACTTGAGCCATGGCGGAAAGTAACCAAGTACATTTACTCAAATACAACATTGAGTACAATTTTTGTATTCTATTTGAATATATTCACTTTCTACTTCCTCTCTTGCTTTGCTGAAACTCTTTTGCCATATTTATCAACAGGATAAGTGAAAAAGCTACCTTTCAGATGGAGGTATTATATATAAAACATTGGATAATATTACAAAATACAATGCATTTTTATGGGTTACACCGATGGTTCCTAACTTTTTTAGCTTGTCACCTCTAACAAAAGACAGTGTTCACTTGGGTATTTACCCCTGTCATATTTTCAACACTTTCTTCTAGATCTTTGGTTTGTATATTATTCGATTGTTTTCCAGATGACTTTGTTCTATAAAATGCAACTTCAGTCTGAATTATGCTCACAGGCAGGCTTGTTCATTGGAACACTACAAAGTGAGGCCAAAAAAATCAGCCCCTGACTTAGTGAGTGAGCAATATCAATCCCCTGGTTGGTCAAGTGTTGGAGTTTCCCCAATGGCTGTTGTTCTTTCGAAATGAATAGGTTCCTCAGTTACATCCTCCAGAGGCTTTGACAGTGCACCACCATTTCAGTTCCACTCATCGACTGCCAGTCCTCACAAATCTATCACATGCTAACAACAGGACATTCACCTTGTCTTGATTCCCCTATCTACAAACTAATGACTTCAGCTCCAATATAAGTGCTCTGTCAAATCAAACATCTTAAGACTTAAGTGGAAAGTAACAATTTTGACACATTTTTTTACACATTTTAACTCAAACGTATCTTAAACACATCATGTAATATGCTAATATGACACACTTTGGAACTCAGTATTGAGCACTAAAGAAAACCTCAGACGCATTTTAAATCAAGTAATTCATATACTTGACAATCGCTGACTATCTATGAATGAAGTTTGTCACAGCTGATAATATTGACCATACATGGTCCAGACATTTGCTTATTTTAGTTTTTTTTTTTTTTTTTAAAGTGAATAAAATGTTATTTTTATGAAACAAGCTGAAGTCACGGGGACCAGACACTGAGGTTCATCTGTGGTAAGCTTAAGGCAACAAAAGCACTTCAGGGAAAGGTTAGCGAATGCCTGTGGTTTCACTTAAATGTTAACTATCACATTGCGTGTTGTTATTCCAGTCACTGTGGACTTCTTCAGTATAAAACTAGACTGTTATCTGTTTCTGACCTTAACCAGGTGTGCTTAGCTTTAACTATTAACTAACAAAAGTTTAATAATGCAGCCTTGAAAAACATTAACTACAACATGAGTGCCAGACACGTCAAGATTTCCTCATTATGTTTTTGTTTTTTTAAGAATTATGTTTCCTCCAAAACTTATTTGCTGTTGCAAACTAGTTTTATATAAAAGTATTTATTTTGAGACACGATTACATGTCTCGGATGTCTATAAGGCAGTTTAAATGAGAAGAAATTTTCACCCTAGACTTCTCCAGTGGTTTAATTTAAATAATTGAGTGAGGTCCAGAAAATCATAACAAATTTTTGTAACAGGAGGTTAAAATTAGCTCCTGGAAGAAAGTGTACTTACACACTGATGCATCCGTATTAACAGTCCATTTATGTTCTGGTATATCAGTCTGATAACACCTCTGAACTTTAACAGAATCGGGATTAGGTAGGATTTTAAATGCAGGTCTTCGGCTTATGGACTGTTTTATTTATATTGTTATACTGATACTTTAATTAATAAAAGGAGCTGAATCCTGCCTCCATCACTAGAGCTCAGTTACTGTTATCACTGTAAAGGCCTCAGCCATATAGGCATAATAGACTTGTGCAATCATAAATCCTTCTCGTTAGGAGGCGATCTAATCGCTCTTGCCTCTGATTAGTCATTAACAGTCCAGTTAGTGAAATGGTGAGACGCAGGTGGGTGGGCAAGTGCTTAGATCTCCGGGGTCTGCCTCGACTCGTTAATGATCGGTTAATTAACATTGTTTCAGTCCTCCAGCTTGTTTACACTCACCTGCCATGGGGAAGAGTCAGAAAACACTGCTGCAGGGGACAGTAAACAAGCAAAGGAGGGGGAAAAATAAGGGGTAAATGGGGTGAAATTATGCTAAAACTTATAACTGAATTAAGTCTTAATTGCTGCAATCTAAGTTCAGCTTCAGCATGGCCAAAACAAAGAGAGAAGATATAGAAAAGAACAGGACTGATGGTGAAAGTGAGGAAATTACAATAGAATAGAATAAGCCAAGTGGCGGCATCTCAGTCCATCAACCATCATTAGGGATCGGCGAGGCAGTGCTTGTCTCTGTTACTCATAGCAACACTGCAAACCATGATAATAGGCTGACTGATGATTGGTCAGGCTGCCACACTCCAGTCAGTGACCTCACCGCTGTGTGAGTGAGCTCACTGTCTTAACATTTTGATAACCCAGCCAGTCTTGGCGTTCTTCACCGAGCCTGTTAATGACCAAAACCTGAATACGACCAGCCTATCCTGCTCCAGGTCAACACAGGAGCCTTGAGGATACGGTACATACCCCAAACCCAAGAACCCACCATGCATCCCTGTCAACTCTCTGGTGCTGAGAACATCTGAGTGTCTGTTTTATATTAACATTAAGCATACATATTAACTATATTTTTTTAATATTCTACATGTTAATTTGTCTTTTGAGTTACTATCAGCATCAAGAAAATGTATCACACCTCCAGCCCACCACCTCATCCCTCCTCTCTGCGTCTAAACTGTGTCTCCCCGGCAAAAGACTGTTTATCGAAGCTTTAAATAATGCAGATGGTAATATGATAAGTGAACAGTCAATGTTGGTGTCCTGCTTAAACACATACACACACAGTCACTCACACAGATGATGCACAAACACCCACGCATGCAGGCAGACAGATGGGCAAATACACACACACACACACACACACACACACACACACAAACACAAACACAGTGCTCACAGTGCAATAAATATGATTCAGTTTTTCTGCAGTTGTTTAAACGTATACCGCTGAGCAGAATCTGGATTTTGTTTTCCTGTTTCCAAAGTATTCTGTGTTAGTCATGCCAGAGAGTTGCAGTGCTGGAGAGCCAGCAGAACATCGACCTGAAGAGCTTTGCTAGTGTGCATGTCTAATGCAACCCAGTCTGGGAATACTGCCAGTCTACTGTTACTCCACCAGTGGGGTTTATCATACACACATGCACACACCCACACACTTATACACACACAACCAGAGAGGGAGGGAGTGTATCTGTGAGTGCATGTGTGAGAGAGACAGCCAGAAAGAGAGACAGAGCTTTGTGGTGTGTCACTGATCTCAGCTAGCATGCACAAACATGTCCCACGTAGCCATGGCCTGCTTGTCAAAAGTCACAAATATGCAGCTCTCATCCCATGACTTTGTGTCCTACGTGCAGTGTGTCATCACACAATGCTCATTGCCGTAAAAGGCTTCAACATTGCTGATGCTCCTCAGCCATGTACAGTATGTACAGAGAGACATCTAATAGTTATGTTAACACACTAAGAAAGAAACTGAAGAAAGACAGAAAAGAACGACAAAGTTTTAAGGTGAGTCAAAATAACTAATCTGGTTAACACAGAACTTAGGAGATACAGAGTAGTTTAAAGTAGTTTAAAGACACCGTTCGGCCCTAAATCATAAAATTCATAGAAATTAGTGCTTTTCAAGCAATGAGAAATTATGAATGAAGTACTTAATGAAATAAAAATTAAGCAAAAAAGTCAAGTTTCATAAACTTTTATGAATTCAAAACGTGGGCTTCTGGATCATTGGTCTGGCAAAAAAAAATACATTTTAATGTGCCACCTTAGGCTCTGGGAAACTAGGATAGACATTTTACACTATTTTCAGATAAATAATTGACTGTGAATAAAGAAAAAAAAATTGATTTGTCAGTAAAAATAAGAATTGTCAATTTCAGCCCTAAATGACAAAAGTATTGAGCACAAAACATGCAAACCAAACAATTTTTGAGCACGCCATCACTATTTTTCTCTGTTCAGTTTCAAATCTTTTGGCGTTTGAAACATTCTGAGCAAGAGAAGCCCTGTTGCTTACTCAGATTTATTGATACAATTCCTCTGTGAAAGCTACATTCTTGTACATTTTAACTGTTGTGCACACATCAAGTACAGGCTAAAAACAGCTTCTTAAAGAAGAGTGTTTCCCCGTTTGCAAAAAACATCTTCCCTTTGAGAGTCCAAATCAGTTCTTGGAAAAGAAAAGGAACTGACACAAAAAGACACATCCACACACACGCAAGGAGACGCACACAAACACAGAATCAGGTCAGCTAATAATGAGTGCACTTAAACACCAATTCATTCAATCCCCATGTCATGATTATACATTTGGGTAAGATTTGAAATGTATCTTGATTAAATATTGAGGAGTACCACTCTCACATTGCAAGTCTTAATGATTCACTCTTCCTCTGAGGCTTGTGATATTCTGATGTGTGTGTGTGTGTGAGAGAGAGAGAAAGAGAGTATGTGTGTCTTCTTGTAATACTAAATGAGTAAACTATGTACACCATCAATGATGACCACCCTTTCTATGAAACTATCAGCAATCCCATTAATAGATAAATGGGTGGATTTTTATGTGTGTGCATGGTTTGTCGGTTTGTCCACATATGTGTACTCTGTTTATGTATATACATATATTTTTATCTTGAAGAATTGATGTTGCAGGTTTTCTCTGCAACTTTGCTTTTTCTTCTTTCTTTCTTTTATCATACTTGAGTTTCTCTCACTGCAGTCACAACTAAAAATGTTGGATGATTTGGGGATTATGAAGTAAGCACTGATATGATTAATGACCAATCTTATGGTAGTATAAACTGATACTGATATGTTTGTCTTAAAGGGGAACTCCGCTGATTTTTTACATACAGTAAAGGTCAGTTTACTCGTCAGTACTCAGACTCTACAACAGATTTACGACAGAAAACAAGTAACAAAATAAAGGTGTGGAGTTTGAAGGATACTGACACTGGCCAGGCAGGTAGGAAAATATGGTTGCATTATGGGAAATGTAGGATCCATGTTTTTAAAACACTTAATGTGGGCCAAAAGACTTTGATATTGCAGCAACTTCATGGAAGGGAACATTAAATGGCTTTAGACCTTTAGAACAAATGCAGATATAGATGTGCAAGTGTTTCTTTTAAAAAAGTTACTTTAATATAGATGATGCTGAACTGGAAACTTCATTAAAAGGGAAAAAAATCTGGACAAAAATGATAATATTATGCCTAACTATCAGTAGTGAAATAAAAATTAGGATTCAGCTAAAGATTACTCTAATCAAAGATTAATCAGCCAATTATTCCCTGTATTAGTCAATTGATAGAATTATTGGATCAAAAGATAGGCTTCTAAAGTATACCCATGACAAATTTCTAAAAGCCGAGTTGACTATCACCCACTTACTTTCACATAAAACTAAGAAAAGCAACAAGTCTCATTAGTGAGAAGATGGAACAACAAAAATGTTTGCTCTTCCAGTGAGTAATTGAAATATAGTGTCTGTCTACTTTAATATTCAACAAATCAATGAATGACTGTTCATTTCAGATGAACACAAGAGCTGCCTTTTTTTAGTTGCTTTTACTAGTAATGTCATAAGGGGTGGACTTTACACTCCGGCATTGTGCTTCCACAACTTTGATACCCGACTACTTCCAAGTTCTCTCAAGTGAGGAAGTTCGATTTCACCTCAAAGATGCGGGTAAATCTTCTGAAAATAAAAACAAACGTTTAAACCACACTTTAGCTGTGTTTGTCCTCGATATAAATATAAATATCTTGCACAGTGTTTACCGTGTTACGTGGAATAGACACTGGTTATCTTGCCGCTGTCCGACAGTTACATTCTCACTGGCACACAGACCTGACCTAGAATTGCTACTTAGAATTCGGGCTAAACCATCGCGCTGGAACGGAGGGGGGGGAGAGGCGACAGGAAATCTTGACTTGGATGTAATGGAGTAGGACCACTGGAAAGCTCGGGCGAAAGGGGGGAGATACATTTCTATTTTATAATGTTGCCGTGATAATGTTGTGATTTGATAAGTGTACGTTATGAATCCGTCGTTCGAGGAGTACGGAAATTAAGCTAACATTCCAGGTGAGTGCTCTTTTTTTCAAATCCAGGTGGAAAGTGTCGGTACCAGAGCTCGCCTCCTGGCAACGGGCACACGCGGGTCCTCCTCCCGGGGACATCTCACTCCGGTATCCGTTCTTCTCTGCCTCTGTCCCCGAAGGCTGGCTAGCAAACCCACGTCGTGTCTGGCCTGGCAGACAGTGAGCACCATTTCAGCCGTGAATGCCGATTTTTCCAGCGCACCAAGGGGGATAATTCACGATGTTTTCAGCATGGTGTAAAACCCGCGGAGAAATATTGGTTTTTACCCCATTATACTGGAGGACCGCCCGTGCTTCGTGAAAATGAAAAAAGGATACAATGCAGCATGCATGTTCTGCATTCTTCGGGAGTACCACACCGCTGGTATTGTATTTCCTTTATTAAAAATGTGTGTGATATGATTTATAAACGCGTAGCGAGATTATAGGCCTCGGCTGGTGATTGTGTCGGCCAGCCCTATCATCTGCCGAGCGATTTAATTGTTACATTGTTAACGGAGCTAGCACAACTTGAAAATGAACGTTTGCCCAACGATGGCCCGGATTGTTTTATTAACGAAGCCCACAAAAGAAACGCGTATTATATGTGTGTTTTTTTGTGTGTGTTTGCTTGTGGCCGACGTCGTTGTTCTCGCTCTCAGCCGCCGTCCAGTGCCTCCCTCTTCGGGGAAGACTTTGTTTGCGCTGGCCGACGCTCCATGAATGCAAGTGCTGAAGTCCTCCCTTCCCCCCCAGTTCTCTGGCGAAACAGGAACAACTTCTTTTAGGAAAAAGAAAAAAAAGTTCCTGGAGTTTCAAGCGCCATGGAATTACTTTGTCCGCCAAGAGTTGTCCAGTGAGGCGCTGAGATTTCAGGGGGGAAGTCTAGTCTCTGTAGTTGTTGTGTGCTTTACGTTGAAATGCGGAGTTAAGGTTTGTAGATGTCTGTGTGTATATTTTAGGACGACTTCCTCGAGTAGGCCCGTTTGTGAGTAACTGTGGCATTGTGCTGTGTTACCTTGGCAAGACCAAAGAGCTAAACATAGCTGAGAATGTGTTCAGTCTTTAAGTTTTTTTTTTTTTAAATTAATCTTTTTTTTTTTTTCCAACTTGACTTGAGTGAGTTCATAAAATCCACAGGTCCTCTTGTAAAAATGTTTAGCAATAATTAACATAAAGTTTGTTGTAAGGCTTTGTTAAGAAAACTATCCAAGCCCTTCTTTACTAAAAGACATCTGATACATGGGAATTTTTGTAAATTTACTCCTGTAATTAGTGTAGTCTTAACTTGTAACCTTTTTTGAGCTAGTTTAAGTGTCATCCAGTCATTTATTCTTCCTTTTTATCAAACATTTTTAAAGCAAATTCCCAATAAATGTTTGTATGGCGTTTATATATGCTCAATGCAAATGCTGTTTGCTCCTCCATTAATGCAAAGACAAAATCTCAGTTGCTTTTGTGCTTTGTTGCTGTTTGCTTTCTCGTCCTTTAACTGATGCTGTTATCCAGAGTGACTTTTGACTTAGCTGGTAGGGGTTCAGTGTCTCGTTCAAGGACCGTTTTGAAGCATATCTGCCTGTAACTGAGACTCAACTCCAGACCCTTCCTACTACTGGACTCTGGTCTCTTCAATTGCTAGGCAACACTGCTGTCTGCCATGACCATGTATCTTTTGCATAGTCTTTAGGGTGTTTCTTAGTTATTTTATCAGTGGTCATTACTTCTGTCCTATTTTCTTTGCATTGTTGGCACTTAATAGTCCCTTTTTTCACCACTGCATTTGATATTTGGAAGAAGTCTTCTTGAATGCAAAAAAGCAAGGAATCTCTTGATAGAGTATCATTTGCTGTCTTGTAGTCCCATGTGTGCACACTGGTCAATAACTGAAGCATGAATGTATGTCTGGATTAAAAAGATGACTGTAAACCGCTCCTGCAGCCCCCAGTGACCTAAACTTTGCACTGGTTGTGGTTTTTGCTACATGCTCGTCTTGTTAACATGAGCAACTGAGTGCTTTTCCTTGCCATTTGCTTGTTTTTTATGTTTCACCTGATGACCAAAGTTCTCCTCTCTCTGTTCCAGGTGTGAATGACTTGTGGCTGTAGGGTGTCGTGAGTGGGCCAGGTTCCTGCACAGCCTCCGTGGCTGACTGGGAGGAGTCAAGTGGAGAGCAGACATCAGTGCCCAGGGGACCTGAGACCTGGTTCTCCATATGAGGCCCTGCTGAAAGGGCAGGGGGGCTTCTGAGGTAACCCAGCTCTCTCTGTCTCTTTTTTTATAAATGATTACTTTAAGCAATGTCACCTAAATTACAGTTTCTGTCATGCTTCTCTCAAGCATATACGAATGATGGATATAAATATGACTTTTAGATCCTACAACTGCAATTCCAAAAAACTTGGGGCAGAATACTATAATTTACTAATCCTTTTTGATCTGATCTCAATGAAAAACGTTACAAATCCAATAAATTACTTACTACAATAATTATTACCTCAGTAATTTCATTGATATAAAAGTTGGGACAGGGGCAACAAAAAAAAGACTGGGAAAGTTGTGGAATGGGAAAGTTGGGACAGTTGCTCAAACACACCTGTTTTAAATTTTCGACTGGTAAACAGGTATATTGACAACAAATGACAGTATCATGATTCGGTATGACAGGAGAATCAGTTATTCCCATGCAAGGATGGGGGGAGGTTTTCCACTCCAATTTCACATTACTGTATAAATGATATTACCACACAGGCTCAGGAACACTTTTCAAAACTGTTGTCTGCGAATGATTGCATTTTGTTTTTTATATATATAGTTTCCATTGTGTTCCAACTTTTTGGTTGAAATAGCTTTTTATGGGCATAAGGGAAAAAAAAATTGAACAAGCTCCATTTGCTATAGCTTTAAATACTGAACTATATCTGAACCCACTCTCTGTTGACTATATGGTGCATTAAATTTTCCATTTTCTATTTAATTTGAGTATCCAAACTTTGAGTGTGTACGTTTTTGTAGTACCCTCAAAAAAATCCTACCATGCAAAAGAAAAAACAGCGATAATAGCGTGTACAATACATCACGCCATCAATCCCACAATGCAGTGTGTCAGTTTATATCAAATAAGAAGTGGAGATTTTGGATGCAGTCCTGGTGTAGCAGTAGAGTAAGTATTTTTTTTCACCATAGTTCTGACTAAGTAAAGCTAGATGCAAAAAAATTAGATGTATTTCTTTGCTAGCTCCTCCCCACCAGGATTTCACCATATTTGCCAACTTCTTAAAAAAAAACAAAAAAAAACCTTTTCTGTTTTTAAACTTAAGACCAACTTTTTGTTACAGTATAAAGCATGGCAGCAAATACTTCCTTCTTTCACTCAAAGACTAACTGGTGCCATTGCTCAAAAGCTTAACACTGCTCTGATGCAGTTGAGTAATAAGCCAGGCACACACTCTTCCCAACATCAGTCCCTATCTCTTTGACATTTATCTTCAGAAATGCCCACATTAATGGTTGCATTCTGGTGAGAAAGGCCTTGAATTGTAGAGCAGTTACCCCTTTTTTGCTGCCACTCCTGATGCTTGGAGGAGCAGCTCAAGAACATGGACCTCAGAGCTGCACTGACTCGGACTATCAGTGCACTCTTTGGTCTAATTCTTTGATTGTCACACGTTGGAGACGCAACGCGATCAGGACACTCTTCCTGATAATGCTGTTCACACTGTTTGTTTATCTTCTACCTAATCCAAAATGTGTTATCCAAAAACCACAGAGAGGTGAAGGACGCAGGGAAACGGATATTGATGCAAAGTGGCAAAGGATTTATTTTCTCCTCTGTGTCTTGGCCTCTCATGTTTCCGTGCATTTGTTTGCTTCATGGGTTTTCTAATTAAAACTCACGAGGCTCGTGTTGTGTATGACATGGAGGGAAGTGTTGGAGGGGGCGGTTTGTCTCATCGTCAGTGCAGTGGGTGGCCATGGACTCCCTTCCTTGGTGTGATAGACTCTAGTCTCTATTTTCTGTTGCTTGAAATGTTTATTTTCACTCTGTTGCCTCATTCTGATCTTTTTTTTTGTACCCGTTTGCACATAAACTACCGAGTGCTGGCATTCACCGTAAATGCATCAGTTTCCCATTTAACCGGTGTCCTGACTAAGATGTCCATTCACATTTAATTAAAGAATTTAGTCTCTCCGCTGAATGACTTCTGCAATAGTTAGGCCTCTATTGTACAGTAATTATGCAGTATCCCCAGGGAGCATGAGAAATACTAATGGTTTTTAAACCGTGTAGGTTTACGAGTCTATATTTAACCCGTTCAGATGTTTAGAGTAATGCTTTAGATTCCCAAAAGAACATCAAAGTATGTTAGTTTAAATTAAAAAAAAGGAACTTACAAATTTCATTTGTAGTGTATTTTCTACTCTTTTTTTCAAAATGTGTGAAAGTATCCTAATTCCAAAGTTTTAGCTTGATAGAAAACAGATTTTCATTTCTCAGTTTGTGGAACATAATTCAAAATTAGGTTAGACCTGCTGTTTTAGGGCACAATGAGACCTTTGAAATCAATTGCAGACGTGGATTAAAATTAACATTTGATTTTTGTCTCTTTATGTATTGATTGATGAAAATATTGTCAATTTACCCCACCAGTATTTATGTCTTTCATGTCAGTTGAAAAAAAAACAGTAATCTGTGACCTGTATCAGTGCCGTTAGAGAATTTCTTAAACAAATCAGGTATTGATCTGTTCACATTCATTTCTGTTTGTGTTGGTCTAAAATTGTGCCTTTACACTTTTTTCTAAGCCTCTGAACACATTGCAATTTCAGTCAGTTTATCATTCATGTCCACATGGTGGTTGCTCTGTGTTTTTTGTTTGGTTTAGTTTTATAGACAAAGGAAAAAGTGAACAGCTGTAGGTTTTCTACTGTGTACCTGCAAATACCTTCAGCTACAACATCAGAATTAGCATTAACATGGAGAACAGTAAGGTCAGGGTATCCCTAAAGACAATAATTGTACAACACAGCCAAGCTACCAACTGCACAAACAAGGAAAGAACAGTAACAGTTACACGTAATTAACAAAACAGGATCAAATGGAAGATAACACTTTTAAAAAATGATTAAAATTTAGAAAGCAGGGATATAATGGATCAAATAATAATATAACAACATTATTTAAATAACAGGTGAAACCAGTGTTTGTTTTACGAGAAATAACACCAGTTATTCAAAAACAATGTGGTCCATCACTCAGTTAATAATCATTCATGCCAGACTGCTTTTTCTGCAAGTACATGAATAAATGCATCAGTCATTTTCTTTATTTGCTTGATCAAATTCAATGCTGACCAATATTAAGAATTCCTCACATAGAAAAATGATGAAAATGACGTTTTTTATGGAGGGGAATCACAAAACTGGAGGATGTCATTTTAAAACAAATCTTTTTGGACTCCAATCTTCTAGTAGTTAAGTCCTCTCTTTGTTTTCCTATGCAAACAGTCACAGCTAAAATGTGTACCGTGTTTTCTAAAAGCTTCATTTCATATCTTTCCTAGTGTAGGAGGTCACAGTCTCGTACGTGTGGCTGCGTGGTGGGGTTGTTGCCCATTCAGGATCCTCAGGGGTGTGTCTGGTTGAATCAGAGGGTACCTGTAATTCTACTTTCAAGTTACTTTGCTGTGATTGGCAGTTGTTTCACAGCCAGGCTGCTCCCCCTGCTGTGGGGGGAGGAATCCTCTCAAACTGAGCTGCTCGCAGGTAAAACCTGGAGGCTGCTGTGACCCGCAGTCACCTCAACTGTCCATGCTATAAACTGTAAGCCAGGCTGAGCATGACAACATACTAACTGAAAGCAGTTTTGGGAGAGAGCCTTGTATTAATTTTTTTCTTACAGGCAAAATTAGACAAAAACACTGTACAGTGAAGGCACCACATATTATTCCTGTGCAGTCATGCTGAACTATTAGAGTCGAGATAATGGCTACAACACCTGCAAGGATTTTATTTCATTTAACATTTTAGTTATTTTTTGTCCATGTGGCTCTCCAACAGGAAAAAGATTAGATTCCTAATATTCTCTTGTTTGTTAATTTACCACAAAACATGGTGGCATATTCCAAAGGGCTTGGTTTTCATTTGAAATTAGTTTGCTTATTTTATGAGCCAGTGCATCCATCAGCTGTGTCAAATCTTCATTATCAAGTGCTTTTTGACTCCACTATCAGTGTAAATGAGGGGAGGCTTCTGGTGTGTTATATCCTGTATAATCTTTGGTTTGGCTCCTATTAAGTGATACAGCTTTTGTGTTAGAGCAGAAAATATTTGGTAGTTTGTACATACAGTCGAGTGAAAATAAGCAGAGCTTTGCTGAGCTGATTTTTTAAATTTTTTTTTGCATTCACCATGCTGTTAAATGAAGTCATAGTGGTTTTCAAAGGGCACCAAGATCTTTGGAAATTTTCTTAAAATGTGAACAAAGTGACAGTGTGTTTTAAAACTCAGTAAGGTTTTGGGGTTATTAACCAAATAATTAATAGCACAAAAATTGAATGAGGGTATGGGTTTGCAATTAACAGGAACCTTTCCGATAAACTGATTCCTAAGATATCAGTGCTAACATGCTAGCATCTTTTTTAATTTTTTGGGTACTAAAGATCTTAAATGTTATGGATAACAAGCAGCATTGGTGTTTTGGTTGCCTTTTTAAAATTTGATAACGTTAAGTTACTGGCATATATCTGGAGTCAGTTTGGGAAAGCAAATCAGTGGGGTCCCTCCTTTCTGCTTCTTATCACGATTCACTGCATTAAAAAAATGTGACATTCAAGATAATGCCACAAGTTTGACATCTTCATCCTAATTTTCAATGTTTGTTTTTGCTCACTGTCTGGTTATTTGAGCCACCTGCTTGTGCTCATAAACAAAGGAAGTGACTGTGCTTTTAGTCCTTCTCAATTTATCAGTTTTCCCCACTTTGAAAGCGGTTAAAGATCAATTACTGCCTCAAAAATACAGTGCAAAAATGTTGGACTTTTCGAGACATAGTGGGAAAAGAGGTGTGCCGATAAGGAGAATTTATAACAACATTATCATCTCCTCTTTCCTGAAAAAATGAGATGCAGGAGTAAGGGAAGAAGCTAATCGTGTAAAGATTAATTTGTCATCCGAATTAGCTTGCATATTGCATTTTAAACCACTTAACCTGGGTTACATGGGCAATATACTGCATGTTCAACACATTAGCATGTGGATAATGGCAGGGTAGACATGTCTTGTTGCAGAGCAGTCATAGATTCAGAGGAACCTGAACAGGGCTCAGACAGAATTGCATACAAGTGCTCATGCTCAGACGGTAGCTACCAAATTGGAGCACAATTTTTAGTTCATTTTAGACTTAAGACAGCTAAGAACTGATGCATTGGGGCATTTCTATGAACAAGAGTATGAGCATGTGCATGTATATTGTTCTCGGCCTGTATATTTAATTGGGCAGGTCTTAGCCGGTGTGTTTAAAATTCCAGGGGAATGACACACAAGTGTAAACTGGGGTAATTCAGGGACACGGTCTGGCTCAAATTGTCTTCAAAGTTCTAATTTTGTTGTATGAAAGCAGAGAGGAGACTGCCCATGTATTGCGCACTCTTTGTGTTTATAAATGCTTTGCTTTGAGTAAAATATGTTCTCGCCTGTTTTCTGTTATGCCAGGTCAGTAGAGTTGCCTGAACTGTGTCAAATGGTCTGAAGATGTAATTTTTTACATTTCTGTTGCATTGCAATTTGTAATAACCTAAAGAATATATGAAAAAATATTTTGACCACCACATCTTAAAATTTCATTTCTTTCCTTCCTATTGTTCTTAGCGCCATAAACTGAGGCACAGCTTAGGTTGTCTTGACTGCTGCTTTAAATGTGGGCATTTGATGTTTCTGAGCTGGTTGTTGTGAGGCTCAGTATCAAGACTTTAATGACAGTCATGTGTTAGTTTTTTACTTGTGGCAAAGAGAAGTACATTGGCAAATGACTTAAACAAGAACCTTTTAACCAGTAAGTGAGGAACGCAAGCCCTCTTAACACTTTTACGTCTGCATGGCCCCTAAAGGGCCTGGCCGTTGGGATTTCCCACAATGCTTTTAGCCACAGGGAGACGTCGTCCCAGCATGAGCAAGGGAGGAATGCGGCCCGAGTGTGGGAGCGACTGTCGGGATAGAGGGAGGGAGTCACGGACCAGAGAGCATAGTCAGGGGAAGGGAGGAAAGAAGGGGGTCTGCACAGAGGGCAGCAGAGTTTCCCTTAAGCAAATGGAGTTTCTGTTAAGCTTTTCATCTGAGCTGCAAAACCCATTGTTAGGAAAAACATGGAGTTTTTCATTTAAAAACTGCTTTGCATAAGTGCATTTACACTTGCTGTTTCAACTCAACCTGAGGACAGTAGGTAGTAGATCTGATATGAGGTAGATCCCCAAAAATCCAAAAAGGGACCACAGACAGTTAATAGATGATGTAGTACGATAGGCCACAAATCAAAAAGCAGACATAATATAACAGACAAGTAAACTGAAATACGTCATTGTGCTTCAGTGCTTTAAATATCATAAAAATGACATTTGATATGACTGTGACGCTTAATTCAGATTTATTGCTTGAATCAGTTTTAAGTGTGGCTTTTCACATTATTTTTTTCAAATGTGGACAATATCAGCTTCTGGTGTAATTAGCACTGACCTGCATGCACAAAAGAGCAGTCACAAACATGTCACATGAAGCACTGTCAAAAACAGTGCGATGTTGTGTTAAATCGATGATAAAATGCCCTGAAATCATAAAATGAAGAATCCAGTGAAATTAAAATTAAAACTGAAAACATGGAACTGGGGATAAAACAAAACATGATCTTCAAATCATGAAAACACATCACATGGAGCACCATTTGTCTTCAGAGGTTAACTTCAGCTCTGCTCATGATTTTACCTCTTTGCTTTTATTGCTCACACTTCCCCAACCTTGGGAGGAGAGTGTTTTTAAGGACCTGTTTGTTGCACGCTTCCAGGGAGGTTGACTGTCATAACAGTGTTTAAGTACATTTACTAATAATGTGCCTTTTCAGAGTGATGTTTAATATTTACGCCAAAGAATTTAATGTGTTTGAACATGAATGGATCTATGAAGTTAAAGTGTCACAGAGTAATTTCAAGTCGATTGCCTGGCAATTACAACCAATCACCTTTATATAAATGCTGTTCTTAAGTGTTTTATGTTAAACCATCTAAGTCAAAAAGTTGAAGATATGCACTTTACTGATCCATTTTTAAGTTTAATATATCCATTGTAAACATTATGTTTTCCTTGTCCTTTTTTCAGCTTCATGTTTAGCAACAGTAATTGTACTGTAAGCATTTGGTATTGGCACACCTCTAATTTACACCGGTACTTGTTGTATAAGAGGAATAATGGCACATTGTTGCCAGTTACCCAATCTCTTTGTTTTGTATTTAGTAGAAAGGTGTGTGCGTGTGTGTGTAAGTGAGACACACCCACTTAGCCATTTATGCAGAGACAGAGGGCAGATCGACAGAGATGGAAGTGCAGGGTGAAGTGTGTGAGACGGAGATCACAGCGGGCCGGAGTGCTGAGTGCCAGTCCTGCTGCTGGAGCTGGCCGCCACACATGGCACTGTGCCCAGGCTACGCCAGCAGATGTGTCACTAGTGAGTCAGCTGTGTGTGTGTGTGTGTGTGTGTGTGTGTGTGTCTGAGACACAGACACCCACCCACACGCTCTGTGAAGAGAACGACTTGTGTAATAAACCCC
>JAQNCA010000005.1:9065176-9087897 GCA_029783725.1 Acanthurus tractus | reverse complement strand
TGTGTGTGTGTGTGTGTCTGAGACACAGACACCCACCCACACGCTCTGTGAAGAGAACGACTTGTGTAATAAACCCCCCTCCCCACGGGTATATCTGTATCACACCCCTTTCTCATCCTCCTGTTTTCATTGCCACTTCCATCACTGTGATGGACACGGTGAGGCTCCTGTCACCACGATATGATATGACAGAATGTGACATTACACACATGTCGCCTCCCTGGGGATGAAGGGGTATTGTCTGCCGGCCAGAGGAAAGGATGAACCAAGGATGGGGGATTGTGGGTTAAGTAGAAATGCAGGACAGACAGCCAGCCTAGCAGAGAGACAGCTGATACCGGGGATAACCGGTTGAGTGAGGGGGAAAGACTAAAGCATAGACAGGTGAGCAGAAGTGAAAACCTGTGTGGAGAGGGATGGAGATCTAAAGCTGTTGTACTTTAGGGGCAGTTGCAAGTTTAGAGAATTCAGAAGAACCTTTTGAAAGTTGATTGTAAATATTCGTGCAGCTTGGTTTCGACAGGAACAAGAGCTCATTCGCACTCGTGCGAGCGCCCTTGTTCCTGTCACGGTAGATGCATTATGTCAAATGTTACATGTGTGGCGTCACAGTTCTATCTTTAGTGACACTCGGCATTCCTAACATTCTGTATGTACCGAGCGTCAGTCATGAGTGCTATGTGCAGGGTGTGGCATGTTGGGACAGTGCTGTGAGGAAGCCACCTCAACAGGTGCGCATGTAGGTGTTTCCTCAGCCAGGGTACGGTACGTCCAACAGATCTTTGCTTGGAGGGCAGCACATGTCTTGCTTTTTTATATTGAGGTAATGCTGTTTGTTCGTCTGCTGTGTGTAACTATTTCACTAGCAACCAGGCAGGTATGTGGAGGATCTAGCTGTAGTAAGAAAACAGGTTATGAGCAAGGAAAAACTTAGCTTTACTTAAATTGAAGCTGCAAAATAAAAACCAGAATACGTACGATCCCCATAGTAGCCTTTTGTTTTAAATTATTTGTGTTAAAAAAATAACTGAAATTGTCACAACATACTTTTGAGTAATGGTCTAGTAATTGTAAATAAGCAGTTAAAGAATAAAAAAGTACAGTAAAACATTAGTTTCATCACGGATGAGAAGTCCAGGTCAGTCATTCACTGATTTTATAGCTTTGCTCTCCTAAAAACAGAAACATTTTATTTGTTTGATCTTAAGGATTATTACAAAGTTCTTGCTCAACAAGTTTTACACAAAGGCGGGGGGATTAAAAAGAAAACCCTGTCAATCACTTGCATGTACTTTATTTTTTTTTGTTTAAGTCTGTGGTCTACCAGGAAAAAATCACATTTCTAAATCATCTGAAGAATAAAAGAGAAGGCAGAGACACAGTGCGGTGCCTCCTGGGAAAACTTGTCTATTGTTTCTTGCTTATGGTCCCTTTACTCTTGTTCTCTAGACACCTGATGATAGCGTTAAAATCTTGACTCAGGAGGATTATTGGAAAAGTATGAATTTTCAAAGTGACATTTTCACATAATCACCACCTGTGGCTACTTTTCAACAAATGTTACCTTGCTTACATAAAAGTTTTTATTATTTCACTCCTTTAAATTTTTTTTTATATAGTGTTTGACTTGCATGTGCCTTGTCTGGAAGACCCAATAGGCTCTGAAATCTTTTTATTTAAGTTTTTTTTTTTTTTTTAGACTTCATATGTGGTGAAAGGATTTAAATGAATATTGGTTTGCACATAACTTGTGGCTTTTCCATTTAAGAGAGCTGGATTCTACTTCTATACGCTGCGTGGTTCATTGCTTATGGCGGTGTGTTTTTGTATGTTCTTCCAAAAATTGTGTAGAGAGGAGGCAATAACGTTTCTGATATTACCCTAAACAAACGATGGACTTAAGAAATTCTTGAGATGGAAGCTGAGCAGACGGAGAGCGAGTAGGGAAGCTAGAGAGCGAGAAAAGAGAGAGCTATACTCTATTGTGACTGAACTGCAAAATGGGATTTGCATAAATAAGGCTGAAACATCAGCAGGCCCTTTTACAGCCAACAGCAGGACCAAGATGAGGGAAGAGAGTTGGTGTGTGTGCGTGTGTTTGCTCTTAAAGGTTTTCTTATTAAAATAATATCTTAGTAGCATTGTTGTGTTAAAAATTTTAAGCCAGTGGACTAAGTTGGCTGCAAGGTCATGATTCCTCCTCTGTTATTGATCCCAGTGGATACTCCACTGGTATAAGCCTGCCATCTCCCCTTTAGAGGAATTTGGGTGACGTAGCAGGGAATGGTCTACTCTCTACACTGCGCTCAGCCAGCGTACGATGACTGTTACATAAGCATGAAATGAAATGCTCCCTTTTAGTGCCACCCGCATTTGAAACCCAAATCTAATTGAATTGAACTATTTTCTGCCCTCTTTTCATGTGGAACCTCATATTTATATCAGAGGCAAAAAGCTCATTTTTAGAGCCTCATTATACTGTTTTCCCATTAACTTGCATGCACTGCAGCTCCTCGTCTGTGCTGTGATAGACAGTTCAGCGTCTTTACTGGAGATAGAGGAGGAAAATCTCTGTGATTACCTCTACAGTGCTTTGTTGTTTCTGTGCGTGTGTGTGTGCACACGCCTGATGTGCGTGTATGCGTGTCAGTGTATTCCTTATGACAGTCATGTCAGCAAGCTCCCCAATTAGTGTCTCATTAGAGTGCGATTGGAGGGAACAGGTGATTGACATGTCCTGCTGTTTGTGTCTGTATACGTGCACATACTCATAACACACGTTTGTGTATGATTGAGGTTTAGACTTAGATAACACCCCTTGAGGGCATACATGCTAGTTAGGGCTGAATGAGGTAGGAGGCTGATTCTTTGATATAGTAAAATTAGATCTCCCTCAGTAAACTGAATAATTTTTTTCCAATCGATTCAGATGGAGGATTGCCTGCCATGTCAATCTGAACCCCCTATGTTGATGATATTGGGCAAAGTTTTGCTTTGACCTTGCCCCCCACAGGAAAACAGAATCACTGCTCACCCACATCCAACCATAGCAGGCCAAAAACTCACCTTTTTTTAACTGCATGTAGACATACAGGCGTTGAGCTTACACAAAGTGTTATAAAATGGTTAAAACATCATCTGCATTTCTCTCTGTCCACACCATCCTGATGTTGGAATAGTGGGGATTACATTTTACAAATTTTTGCCAGAATCTGAAATTTAAAATCCAACATTTGCTCCCACTTTGTGCAGGGATTGGTCAGGTTTGTTAAACCGTTTTTGTACGTAAAAAGGAGCTTTGAATGGTGAAAGATTGTCTAAAAGTGTGCTTCCTTCTTATTTGAACTGTATTATTATGATTTCTGTGTGTCATATAATCCTCACTTTTCAGCAGTATCTTGAAAAGAGGCCCGGGCAATATGCACCAAAAATCTTATCTCAGTATTTTTAGTCTGAATAGCAATATGGCAAAATATCTCTTTTTCTACAAAGCAGACCAAATGTTCAGTGTACGTCAGAGCTACATTTGAAATGTCACAGGTCATTTTGTTAGAACAGACTGATCAAAATAAAATGGAAAGACAGGGTTTCCTTCACTGTTTGAAAGTACACAGTCGCAAAATACTCAAATCAAAAATACTATAAACAGCTGGGCTAGGTAATGATAAAGATGAAAGTTTAAATAATATCACTTAAATGCAGTTAAAAATGTAACACTTAGGCAATATCGTAGTAAAACAACATCAAGTCTTATGATAAAATATTGAAGATCGAGAAATTGACCATTGAAGTAACTCTCAAGAGACTTCAATAAAGTCATTTCAGTGTGTGGTGGTCAACTTTTGAGCTTCAACCGAGTTGCTCCTGCAACCTACCAGCACCTGATTGCTCTCAGGCTCTGCATGGAAAGTTCTGTTGTCATTGATGTAATGTCGTTATATTTCCCAGCCCTTGTCAAGATTTAGGATTTTTGACCAAACCCTCTCCGTCTTTGGCAGAAGCAGAAGATCCTTAATGCTGTTAGTGCTCTTGGTGATAGTGGCCGTCTGGCAGATCTTTTCCATTGTGACTCATGCAAACCTGTGCCTCACATTTATGAACAAATAACAGTCAACAGCAAAATCCAACTGCATCTTTGTTTTGCCACTTTTTTCGCTTTGTCCTCTCCCAACACAATGTTTCCCGCCCTCACTACAAAATCCACCCTGACTCCACTGCCAATCTGAAAATGTTAAACTCATGTAGGCACAAAATTTAATTGTGAGCACTCATCCCATGTCCATAATTTGAACAAAGTGTTAGGGTGAGGCTTGTGTGAAATTTCAGTTAATTTGTGCGTGCTCAGATCACTGCTGCAGCATTACTCATGTATAATTGTGTGTTGCGGTCCACATTTCCAAAGCTATGTATCAAAGCATGTTGTGTCACAGAATAGAAACATGTCATTTTACTCAGAATAGAGGTCTTTCAAGCTGTTCTGTTGTAAATAAATATGGAGTCAAAATATTAGCAATCCAAAATAAGCCCACAGCTTCTCTGGAGAGCCCCCACTTCTGTGTCACAAAGTGTATTTTTTATATAAAAAAACAGGTTAGTATAATCAGTGTAGTTTAGAAGCACAAGGCTCCTCTGTGCCTCCACCTCTCTGTCCATGTGAAGAAGCCAGCGTGTGCTCGTGTGCAGTAGTGATATGTTGTCCTGATGGCTGTAAATCACTTCTACTGTGGACGAGTGGAGAGATGAGTGTTGCTGCTGTAGCAGGAGTCGGTGTGTTTGTCTGGTTCCCAGTGATTCCTCCCCCAAACCCCCCAAACACTCCACCTCTTTCTCCCCAGGGGAACTCTGGAGCCAGTTACAATGTTGAGTGTTTTGGAAAAGCTCCTAAATATTTTCAGGATGACAATGTAATCTAACTGACTGGGCTGCTCTCTCTCGAACAGGATTCTCATGCAATGCTCGTGCTCACACACACACACAAATGCACACAAACAGAAACACACAGTGGTTGGTTTGGACCACAATGCTACCTCCCCCACTCCACACCACCACCACCACCCTCCACTGTTTTCTACAGTTGCAATAGAGTGCTGGTATTTATTTAGTTAACATCATATACCACGCAAAACCTTCAAAAGTGTTACAGACTACCTCGAATAGAATCGGACTATTTAAACTAGTGCCGATATTGATCATTCTGAGGTCAAAAATATGACGACAATTTCAACTGATAGTTATCTTTACATAAACATTTTCCAATGGGATTCCTTTAAATTTCAGTGTTTGCATAATGACCACAAAAAGTGCCGAGCAGGACGGTTAAAACTTTAAGTTAAAACAATAAACTTTTCAGTGCTCTCTGGTGGACAAACTACGTAATGATGACTCTTTGTAGCTGAACCCAAACATATCTTTGGCATTTCTCTGCTCCAGTTTTTTGTGTATTGACAGTTGACATACACTGACGCAGCAGATCTGCTATAGGCCTGTACTGAATAGTTTAAAGCCTAGACACTTCATTCATAACATTGACATTCTGTTTCTAAATCCACAATTGATTTAATTGGCTGTTGTGCTTATCACAGGGCGTTGAGTTGTGTGTAGGTTGGATGGGCGGAGTTGATTCTCAGACAAACTGGCAGCCAGCTGCTGACAATGATTGCACATATGAGAGAGTTTGGAGTAGAAGTTTACTAAGTACATGGATGGAGATTATGTTGCCGGAGAGTTTTGGTACATTTTTGATTTTTGGGACGTTTGTCTTCAGTAACTGGGACATGTCAACATGTCTGCTGAGAAAAAGACAGTGTAATTAGAGCTCGATAAAGCTGCTGTAAAAGAGAAAATTACTAACTTTAACAGTCACCATTCAAGCCTATACTAGTAGAGAGCTACAAGCAGGATTTTGGTCAGAGTGTCACTTTAAGTTAGTTTGGATGGTGGCCCTCTTTCATAGTTTTGTTAACAGTCTTTTCTCTTCTCTCTCTTCTCTCCCAACAGTGTGCCCGAGGGCCGTTGAAAGCCCCCTTGGGGGAGTTTCATAAACACACACTGAACAAGAAAAGACTCTTGGACTATCGTTATTGTTTTTACACACTTTCTCTCTCACACACACACACACACACACACACACACACACAAACACACACACATTCACACACGCACAAACACACTCACACACACAAGGACATAGAGAGAATGTTGGAGGTCCAAGAGGAGAGGCCAGCGGCGGCAGGTACAGCAGCGACACATTTCAAGAAGGAACGAGGGAAGAAAGAGAGAGAGGAGGCCAAGGACGGTCGGGGAAACCTTTCAAACATTGGGAATCCTGTTCCTGGCTCCAGGAACGTGCGCGCAAAAGCGCCACTCTCACACACAGGCAGTCCTCACCAGCTCATCACTTCACCCTGTTCTGTAGTCTTGGGAGCCCCATCAATGCACTCCAATAGGCTAAAGAACTCCCCGTCCACCAACACGCAGAGGTGAGTGGACAGACATCCTTTAGGTCTCGTTCTGCTGCGATGATTATAAGATGGAGTTGTAACTAGTTTGTGAGCGCATGCGAGATTTTAATTGTTTTATCAACCTAATCAGCAATTTAGTAAATGACGCTTTTATTACAGATATATCTACAACTGCACAGCAGTCATGTATAACATTACAACGGCTCCATTTAGTCATAATATTTTTATGGCTGCATAACAATGATGAAGTCAGTAAAAGACTCAAAGTCAACATTTTATCCAAGGAATTGTTATGTACTGATGGCTGAAGCTTTTAATTGTGTCCTCCCACATCAATAATATAGACGGGTTTTACTGGAGAAGCCCAAGCTTCTCTCCAGTCTCCAAACCTGTAACAAAGAAAAAAAAAATCATCACACAATATCAAAAATGAATAAACATTAGCTGTCTGTGTTTATTAACAGTTGGGAAGAGAAAGCAAACATAAACACTCAACCCTCTGTTCAAAACAGAATGAAGTGGGAAAAAAACAGGTCTCTTTGTGAAAACAAAAACAGTAAGGCTACTTAAATGTATGGACCCATTTTCTGTAAACATAAAAGATTTTGTGTAGCTCAGCCAAGTAGAGATGCCAATTTAAGCAGTCTTTTGGCTGATGTGATTAGTTGCAGAGTGATCTGTTCGTTCCCCATTCCTGGGATTGGTATGTTGTGAAACTCTCACATCTTACGAGCAAGGTGCATAATGTGCTGAGTTTTGAGTTTTGAAAAAGCCAATCAAAAGCAAGTATACAGAAAAGTTTAGCCACGGCTATTAGGCAGTGTTTTTTGTCATGCCTTATTAATCCTTTTGGGGAAATGTGACTCATCACAAATATACAACCACAGTGAATAACAACCTCTAAGA
Source organism: Acanthurus tractus (assembly GCA_029783725.1). Lineage (NCBI taxonomy): Eukaryota > Metazoa > Chordata > Actinopteri > Acanthuriformes > Acanthuridae > Acanthurus > Acanthurus tractus. The sequence goes on along the minus strand of JAQNCA010000005.1, from coordinate 9,080,530 downwards.
CAATTGGCTTGGTCATTGGCGAAGGCTTTATATTCAATGCACATTTTAATGGGGGAAGGAAATCAAATGACCTGGAAGACATCCATAAAAATTTTAGGAAAACATGCAGTTTACTCACACAAAGGGTCAAGCCCCAGACATTGTTGCGTTAAGCTGTCAGTAGTGACATTTTCATTAAAATGCAGTGCAAACTTTAATTGAGTATTCCAAAATTTGGCATAAGAAAAATGAATTCATGCATATTTCCATCCACTTCTGATAATCGACAATCAGGAATTGGTTTATAAAGAAAAGCAGTAGGTGGTGACGATTTCCAATTACATGTTATGAAACAATTGCAGAAGAAGAGGGCGCAATACTTATTATAAGAAAGAAGCAGAATGTACTGCTTCCTGCTCATAAAGCATTTTTTCAAAATTTTCCACTTAAAGCTCAGAATTTTCCGTGTTGTTAAAAGTCTTTTCTAACATTTGTTTCAGCAGCTCTTGATGATTGCACTTTGCTGTTGTTTCCACACAGAACTTATGTTTTTGTTTCTGCAGTGAAGTTAGAGCTGGAGCTTAAGTCACATGATTTCTATGCATTATCATTTATTCACCGAATCTGTTGCCATAGCACTTTGATGCTTATACTTTTTATTAATGGACTATCTTTTCCACCTCTAATGAGCAAAACCTTTTGTGCAATATTCAAGATTTTTTTTTTAATTTCTGAGTTTCTACTCTGTTTTCTACATGTTTATTTAGGGAAAGGCAACTGATGATGAATAGATACCTATTGTCTCTGGCGAGACTATAGCTAGTGTGTTTATACTATATGAGTTCAGTGCTTGGCAATGTGATTAAGTAGCCACAAAACTGAGCACGTCATATTGGTGTTACTCATTTTGTTTGGAGAGCAGTGTAGGTGTGGTGTAAAACTGGTCTAAGATCAGCTTCCCCACTCTATTCTTTTACCTGGAAGGTCTTGATGTGTGTCCAGAGCTGCTCTAGGGTCAGAGAGTACACTGAGTTTGGAAGTTTTCCCCGCTGACTCATGGTTCTGGAGCCTCTGGAAACGGCTGTCTGGACTGCCAAACTCTGGCTTTGCCTTCCTTTTCTACTAGTTGTGTGTCTTTGTGTACGTAGAAAAAGTGTGCTCAGCTGCGGCTGTGCTTTTTGGACATGTTGGCATTTGTTTCATGCTCCTTGTACAAGTTGTGTGTGTGTGTGTGTGTTTTTGTGTGTGTGTTTTTGTGTGTTTGTGTGTGAAGGAGAGACACAGAGAAAGAGATTAGGGTGTGGTAAGGGAATTCTCTGCCAGTTGGATGTGTCCTGCTTGCCTGAACTGAACTGCTCTCGTAACTAGTTAGAAGCAATAATTTGTAGATGGCTTCAGTCACTTCAGTTTTCAAGTTTAACTGTGCATATGGAATTCCCAATATGGTTAACCTAATCTTTTGTTAATAGACATCCATATCAACAGCTTGATGCCATAATGACACTGTGTTTAGCAGTAGCAAAGGAAAATATAAAAGCAAAAAAGAACAATCACATTTTCCTTTGTGTCTCCTGAGTACAACACTGGGAAACATAAGATGTTACAGTGGGAAGATGAGGGATATTGGACTTCACAGACAGATAGCTGCCTGAGTGTGTATCATTTTCTTGTTTGGTCTGTGGCCAATTCCAGAGCAAGTTTACTGGTTAACTTAATATCAAAAGCCCTAGGCTTTTTGCCTGATATGCCCCTTAACCCCTGCTGGGTTTCATAAATGAAAAAAAGGTATATATATATATATATATATATAATCAGTTATTTTGCATTGTTTTAAAAAACAGAGTCTTCAGTTGTTCTCTTGATGCGAAAATGTTTTAATCTCATTCTCTTTTATTTGTCCATCAGCCCTAAACCTAAGACGGAGGCCATGGTACGCTCACCTCCTGTCATGTCCCCCTCCACTGCCACCCAGATGGACTCTAAAATGCCCAATCAGGGCAAACCAGGGAGCACGGGCAGCCAATCACAGCCCTCACCTTGCGATCCCAAGACCCTGGGTGCCAAAGGGGCTCAGAATGTGGCAGGGGGCATGGGGCTAAAAAACGGCCAGGGCCTGACCTCTGGACCAAGCTCCAAGGTTAAAGTCAAAAGGGAGAGAAGCACCTCAGTGGAGTCCTTTGAACAGCCAGAGAGCGGCACGCCCACTAATGAGGAAAAAGGTAATAAACACTGTAGCCATTGCTTTATCATTTGCAGCTAGACACAAGTTATCCAGTTATGATAAAATATTTGGGCTAAGGAAGGATGGCTAGGTGCAAGGTTTATTGATGATGTTTTTGTGAGAGTCTTCTTTTACCAGAGTTTTTTCTATCTATCTATCCATCTATGTATCTATTTTTCATTCTTTCTATTTGTATGTCTGTCTATATATATATTTAATTTCTCTTGGGGTTGCAAAACAGTGTTCCCAGAGAAAGCAACACTTGGACATCTCGAAAAAAATTTAAGTCCTTCATTGTTCCTTGTACAGATAAATCCAAGTATGCTGATATTTGTGTGTGTCTGTGCAGACAGCAGCAGGGTGAAGAGAATGTGTGTGGCAGAGAGGAGGCAGCCGTACAGTGGAGCTGACTGGTGCTCTGGAGGAGAAAGTGACGAAGACGACAAAGGATTCTTCAGTAAGTGTGCTAACATGTGCATCCGAGCATGTTTAGCTGTCCCATCACAAACCAAGTTGACTCTTGACAGCTCCTCAGTAGAACTACATTGCCCATAAGCCTGTGCTGCACCAAAGACCATGATCACCCCTTTTGTCTCTCTTTAGATTGCAACTCCAGTGATGTAAAGCCACAGGACTCGGTCAGTCATTCTACCTCCAATGCTGGACTCAGTCGCTCCTCCACACCCTCCCACAATACACTGGGAGGCCAGGGCTCTACAACAGAACCTCCTACTGGCCAGAAATCAGGCTCAAAACTTGTTTATGTCTTCACCACCGAAATGGCCAACAAGTAAGGGAGCTAAAAGTTGCCACTTATATCTTTAGTGACTAGTATTGTCCATACAATTGTTGCTCAGAAATTTTCCTTCATGGCCATTATCGAATATCTAAATCGACAATCTCTAGTAGATATATTTTTAGTGATTTAGTGATTTGTATTTATGTTAAAAGTTTATCTCTACATGTTGCATAAAATGAAAGAGAAAAAGAATTATTTTATAAATATTTAAACCTAGTTTTTACATACACCGAACACACACCTACTTGGTGTAACTGCAGTTAAAATTTAAATGTAATTACTAACAATGTCAGTTTACTGAAGTACATCTCTGTGCCCCTGTCCTCAGTGGTGGTTGCTGTTTTTGATGTTTGCTGTAGCTTTTGTTGTGTATGGCTCCCCCAAATTTCCCAGTTGTAGCCTGAATCCATTGTGTGTATCTGCACAAACGTGTGCTCAGTGGGAGCATACACTTGGCTTGTATTAACACTCTGTTGGGAATTGGACATCAAAGATGTGGATGCTCATTGGATGATGTGTGTACTATAGTTTACATAGTCTGTTGACCTTGGTTTTACCTTCATGGGTCCATTTGTACTCCTTCATCTGGTTCATCATCTCTCAAAAGCCCACACACATACACACACACACACACACACACACACGTGTTGTGTCTGATGACTGATATCTGACTGTCTGCCTTCTTGTCCTCAGGGCAGCTGATGCAGTTCTAACTGGCCATACAGAAAACATCATTGCCTTCCACATGAAAAACATCTCCAACAGCAAGGACAAAGCTCACCTCCTCCTGGTAAACACACACAAAGGAACTTTTTTTGTCAAATAAGTGTTCTTTCATATACCATCATGTCAGTAGGGTGTGATATGACTTAACCCTATTTCTGTCCTCTGTCTCAAAGAACAATGCAGCAAACGCACTCCGAAATGACTCCAAGCCTCCCCAGCAACCCCCTTCCCATGTTCAAGATCAGAGCCACCAGCCTGGATCTAAGCCGTCCTTACCTGGCATGGCAGAGCCAGCCCCACCCCAGCCTTCAAACCAGTCTGGTGTTCTTCCGCAGGAAGGGTCATCCTCTGCAGGCGTTGAATCCAAAAATCTTCCCGGCAGTAGCCCTAGTAACACTACCACCCCAGTTGACCAGGCCCCTGTCACTCAACCTGAGGCAGGCCTCAACCCTCCAACAGGTGAAGGAGGGCAAGGTGGAGGTGCTGGTGGAGCAGGTCTGACACCACAGCAGCAGCAACAGCAGCAGCAACTGGCACAGGAGCTTTTGAATATGGAAGCCAACACAGAGGGTCTTTCCCAAGAACAGCTAGAGCATCGCCAGCGCTCCTTGCAGACCTTGCGAGACATTCAGCGCATGCTTTTCCCTGATGATCGTGATGCCCCACCAACTGGGCCCCCGCAGCCCCATGGTGGACCGCATGATGGAGGCCCTGATGGTGCACCCCGTAGGTCTGAACAGGGACCCCTACAGGCTATGATGGCACAGTCTCAGAGTCTGGGACCGCCAGGTGGGCCAGGAGGACCTCGTCCACAAGGTCCACCCTTTGGCCCACCACATGGTCCCAGGGACATGCCCCCATTTCCACAGGATGAAATGGGGGCACACATGGCGGGGCCAGGGGGCTGTGTGGAAGGAGATCAGATGACTCCAGAACAGGTGGCTTGGTTAAAGCTACAGCAGGAGTTTTATGAAGAGAAGAGGAAGAAACAAGAAATGCAACATCGGCCACTTCCACCAGACATGATGATGCACCCCCATGGTCCACGTGGAATGATGCGAGGGCCTCCGCCTCCCTATCAGATGGGCCCAGGAGAGATGTGGGGAGGACCAGGAGGCCCACCAGAGCACTACCAGGAGCGCATGGGCATGGGCCCCGGCCCCGGCCCTAGAGGTATGCCCCCACATATGCAGAGGATGCCTGGTTTCTCTGGTATGATGAATCCTGAAATGGAGGGACCCCCTAGGCCTGGAATGGGGTGGCCTGATGACATACCTCCTCGTATGGGAGATGCTCGAGGCTTCCCTGGAGGACCAGGGGGAATGTTTGCTGGTCCAGGGGGGCGTGGTGAGCGTTTTCCAAATCCCCAGTCAGTCCAAGAAGCAATGTTTCACCAAGGTATGGGTGGAGAGAAAGGCCTCCCTCCTGGGATGATGATGGACATGCAAAGGATGATGGGGCACCAAAGAGGTGGTATGGAACCTGGAAATGGCATGGGTATATTTCCCAGAATGCCTGGTGATGGTCCTATGAGTCCATCCTCTAGGCTTCAGGGAATGGGGGGCAGGGAAATGGGACCTGAGTTTGCCATGGGGCCTGGCCCTGGGCCAGGACCTCATATGCACCCATCCAAACTACGAGATCCAGGCATGAATATGAGTCCTGATGAGATGATGAGAATGAGAGGTGCTGGAGGACCACCAATGGAGAACATGGGTCCTCAAGGCAGGCCCATGCAGGGGCCTCCTTTCCCTGAGCAGACACAGCCTGGAGACTTTCCTATGGGGCCTGGACGGCCCTTCCCAGGGGGTCCTGGAGGAATGAGGGGTCCTCATGGAGACCAAACTTTTGGTCCAGAGCACAGATCTACACCAACAGGAGGTAATGGCCGTATAAACCACCTCCCCTCTGCTGGTGGCCCTTCACAAGGTCAGAGGGGCCGCAAGCCAGCAGATCTGAATGTCCAAGCAGGAGGGGGAAACTCTCCTAGTGTCAATCCACTTAAATCTCCTCCTTTAAGGCAAGTGCAGTCCCCTATGATGGGCTCTCCATCTGGAAACCTTAAATCCCCTCAGACACCGTCCCAGCTGGCTGGCATGCTCACTGGTCCCACAGGTCCCAGTGCTCCTCCAGCTCCTCCAACTTCAGCACCAATGAAGTCCCCCCACTCCATGATGGGATCAGCTGGTGCCTCTCCAGTTCATATGAGGTCTCCTTCTCTTCCCAACCCCTCCCCTGGATGGGCTTCCTCACCAAAACCACCCATGCAGAGTCCTGGAGTACCACCTCAGGGCGGCAAGCCTCCCCTTAGTATCACATCACCAAACATGATGGGGAGCATGGAACAAGGTAATAAAATCTTTTTCTTTCTTTTTCTGCATTCATCATCACTTGTGTCTCTGCTTTCGCTTTTAACATCTTATTCTCCAACCTGTTTTTAGTGCATCTTTATCAAGTACCATTCCTTTTTTTTCTTTTTTATTGGTTTGGTTTTGTTTGTTTTGCATTTTAGTCACTGCTCTCAATGATTGTTAATATCATATGTAAGGTATTAGGCTGATACTCCTCTTTTTAGGCCTTAAACTTAAATTAATGAGCTGGCTATCAAGTGCATCACTCATTGGAGTTAACACATCTGTATGTGGGGTGGGGTTTGGTGGGTTATGGTCCAGTGGCTCCCTCTTGTGGCCACATAATTGGGATCCTGCCGAGTGCAGCACACACTACTAATATCACAGAAAAAACATGTCTTCCAGACAGTAAAAAGTCTAATCTGCTGAGTTTTACCTATACTTTGAGATGTCATTTCTTTCTCATCATGACATTCTCTAGGTGGCAATGGCCCTCCCTCGGCCCCTCCTTCGTCAGGGGCTCCATCTGGTTCCATGTCACTCCCAGGCAACGTCCCGTCTGGCAGTCCGTACACCATACCCCCTGAGCCAACTCTATCCCAGAATCCTCTCTCCATCATGATGTCACGCATGTCCAAGTTTGCAATGCCCAGCTCCACCCCACTCTACCATGATGCCATAAAGACTGTTGCCAGCTCTGATGATGACTCGCCCCCAGCTCGCTCCCCTAATTTGCCATCAGTGAACAATAATGGTAAGACATCTGAAATTTCTTTTGTTGTTCAATTTGCCGTTATAAATCAAGCCGTATTTATATTAGTCTGTTGTCGATCTGCTTCTCTAGTGCTGGTACTGGATGTACATTATTATGATATTATATATTATTATTATCATATTATTATTATTATGATTACTTATTCTGTCTTGTACATGCAGGTATGTCAATGAATCATCAAGGCAATCCTCGGATGATGGGACCTGGAAACACTGGACCCATGTCTGCTCTTAGCCCGCTGGGTATGAATCCAATGGGATCCCAGCCCCTCTCCCATGGCATGCCCCCACAGATGCCCTCTCCCAATGCTCCTAATATGGGCCCAGGCATGATGTCACACGGCATGATGATACCACCAAATCCCCAAGACCCTGGTATGGGAAACCCTCAAATGATGCCCCAGGGACGCATGGGTTACCCTCATCGAAGCCAGGCCTACCCCCTAACCCAGTCCCCTTCCCAGCAAGGTCCCTTCTCCCCGCACAATGGTCCTGGTCCCCAAGGTTTCCCTGGCCATCCCATGGGCTTCCAGGGAGAGGGAGGGCCAATGGGAGGACGGATGGGGAACATGCCTCATGGGGGAGGGGGTGATGGGGGTATGTGCAAGCCCAATACCCCTGGAGGGCCAGAGTTTAACAACATGCAAGGTGGGTTCAGTGATGCAGACCTTCATGAGGTGATGAGGCCGGGAGCATCTGGCATTCCTGAGTTTGACCTGTCCAGGATAATACCTTCAGAGAAGCCCAGCCAGACTCTGTCTTACTTTCCTCGAGGTGGCGGAGACAACCCAGGGGTAAAACCACCACACCCCTCTGGCTTCCCAATGCAGGGCATGATGGGCGATGGTCCACCAAGGATGGCGATGTCCATGCAGGGGATGGGGGGGATGCCAGGGGGGCCTGGTGGGGGTATGGGTCCCCAAGACATGCCAATGGGCAACCCTGGCCACAACTCAATGCGGCCACCAGGATTCATGGGTCAAGGGATGATGGGCCCCCAGCACCGGATGATGTCCCCTGGGGGTCCGGGAGGGATGATGCAGGGGAGACAAATGGCCCACCCAGGCCCTGGTGGTTCTCCTAACATGATGATGTCACTGCAGGGCATGGGTGGCCCCCCACAGCAGACAATGATGATGGGGGGTCAGATGAGGCCTCGTGACATGGACATGGGGTTCAGTCCGGGCCCTGGAATGTTCTAATCCAACAGAAACCTTGTATCTAGAATGTTCTTGGACAGTACGCAAGAATGGAGTAAAGGTCATGGTGTGTGGAGAGTGTTCAGAAAACTCTGATGGACTTAAGTAAAGGAAGTATTATACGAGAGAGGATGTACCCAGAGGTGAACAGAATGGAGCTTACCAGTCACCTAGTAATGTCCTGTGGGAACTATTCCAATGGACACTTGGACAGGCCCAGATTGGAGTACTTTTGCCACAAGAACATTTAATTTTGACTCATGAAATCAGAATGTATGGGATTGTTGTGCATCAATTTCGCAAAACTGTTCTTGTGTTTTTTGATTATCTGACTACAAAGATGACTTCAACATCAAAGAGGAATAAACCTAACATGTCAGCGTGGAGATGCTACAGTATATGTCTACTTTTTTCAAAATTAAAAAACAAATTTGTCATGAAAGTGGTATGGAACAAGAGAAAGGAATAAGAAGAATTTGTGCTTTGTGAAGACTTTAGTGGAACTCCATCTTGTCTCTCGCGCCATTGTTTTGACTGTTTCTGTACAGTATATACGTGTGAGAGTGTATGCGTGACAGACTGTATGTTTGTGTGGTATGTATGTATGTGTCTGTATGTATAGGCATTCTATCAGTGACCTCTCAACTCCTCTTACCCAACTTTCATTGGGGGAGGAATGCCCCCTAAAAATACTGTACTGTTTACCATTGGTGGGCTATTCGAATTTTAGTCTATTTTAATTTCCTTTGTAACTCCAGTGTATAACAAACCAAACTATGACCTCATTAAGATAATAGTATTATTAAAAAAGCACAAACATGGACCGTCTGCAGAAAGCGTCTTCTTTCTCTATTTTTACCATTGAAAGCAACACATTAAGTGTGAGGATCCTGGCAGCTTTGTAGCACAATGAGAATCCCCAGTCAATGGCAAGTTTTGGATGAAATTTGACTTGGTGCTTCAAACCTTTCAGGACTCATCTTTCGCCAGCGTGAATAATACTGCTAATACCCAGATGTGCTATGTGTGTTCTTCTTGTTCCTGTTGTGTTCCTGTTTTGTTTTGACTCTCTTGTTGACTCTGGGTAATAATCATTCCCACAGCAATAATCCCCAAATGGTCAGCAGAATGGGACAGGAGTGACTGAATACCACAGCAGGTATGCCAGGTATTATAGGACTAGAGCTAGGTAGATCTGGTAAGAAAAAAAAATTAGTAAGGCAGGTGTGTCCAGAGTGAGACACACAGAAATGTAAACACGTACTGCTTACCATCCAGTTGACTTCCTCTCTTTTCTCTATTGTATAAGCTTGTCATGTGTTTCTCCATTGGCTTTGGTGCAGAATAGCCTACCAGGGCTGTGGTGATGGACTACAAATAAAAAGATATTGTTTTGGTATATACATGTTGTCTATGGAGTGTGTGTGCGCATATGCGCTTATGTGTTTACGTAACTCTACTATACATACCCAGTCAGTTATGTGGACCAGTTGTCTTTGTCATCGTACACGTCAAACCAGCTTACCAACATTTAACTAGAACAATGAGAGCAATTTGTACCAAGAAGTGGAATTGCCAAGTTGACATTTTATCAGGAGGTACTTAACTGGGAGCTATTTTCAGAGGACATCACACTTCCAAAATAGATTCTAGCATGTTGATACATTTGAACTGTGCTAAACTAGTTGTGCTCATCTAACCAGCATTATTTAGTTTTACCCAGCTGGTAGGAATAGAACAGAGCCCCTTACATGACACAAGGCAAAAAGAGACTTAATATGATTAAAGTCTTTATTTATTCTCACTCAATTCAATCCAAACCATTCCTTTGCATTGTAAGCAGCAGGGAAAACTTCACTTTGGTACAGTATGTGTTACTGTAACAATAATTTAGGAGTATAAAATGGGCATGTCTTCATGCCCGCATTATACTGTGGTCTGATACAACTAACAAATCCATACATGAAAGCAACCTAATGTTTCACTCTTGGCTACAGCATTATAATTTTCTCTCTGCTGGGTCTACATGATTACAAACACATTCAGCTAAACATTAAAGTACAATTCACTGTCTGTGCGCCATTGTTAATGAGCATTAGATACAGTACGAGAAATGCATAGTATTTTCCTGAGGAATGAAATGGTTACATTTGAAAGATGTAATTGTGAACACACCTTACCCGATTTCAGACAGAAGTGATACCTTGTTACACTCCTTTTCATTCTTCCGTAGAATCTGTCAACTGAACTCAGTGGAGCAGAAGGAGCTGAAGGTCTAGGCCAAGGCAAGAACAAAACTAAACTTGCAGCACCAGGTCTGTCTTTAAGAAGTCCATATATTAGTGTAACATTTATGGTTTGAACTACTTATGAAAAGGCTGGTTATGTATCATTATTTTTAACACTAACCAAAAGAAGAAAAACAGTATCCTACAAACAAGAATAACTGCCGGCAAAGCCTAATATATTTATTGCTCTGTTCTCATCACTTCTAGTGTTGTTTAAGACCTATTTAGTAAATTTTACAAGAGCCACACCATTTCTCTGGGTGATATGTTCACCACAATGAACATGGGTAATAGAGTTTATTTTGAGTCAATCACACATACCATACACTGTCTTAATGCTGTAAATACTCAATGGAAAATCAAATTTGTACCAATCCTTAACCGAAAATTGTGCCAAAAACGCCCAATTCGCATCTTTTCAGGTAGCGTCTGCAAAAACTGGTGTCCAGCTGGTGAAACCTTTTTAAAAAATGAAATTATGTATTTTTTTATGTCTTTTAAGAATATTTGTGAAGATACTGAGAGACAAGCAGACATTCTAGGTTGTTAGTTGTTGACAATAAGAAAAGCAGCATAGCGTCAGCTTTGATCAGAAAACCAAATAGATTAATTGCATGCAAATGTACATCAGTGCACTAAGCATCTGATATCAAGCATAACCTGTATAGCAAAATTATTCAACACATACACTTGTTAATATGCCATATTCATTAAATGAATGCAATGTGAACATGGTGATGCAGAATCAAGAAATTAATTCTGGTATAAACTGAAATATCACTTTAAATGATTCTAATCCTAAACTTTTGAACACAAAAGTTTCCAAAGAGATGGTCCAAGTGAGGTATAATGAGAGAAGGTGGTGGATGGAGCGAGAACCAAGGACGTAAAATAACATGATGAGTGGGTACTGTCAGGATGAAATGTCATTTGCAGAGATGTGACAGTCAGTATCAGATCTGTTGTTGAAAGCTCATGGTTCGGTCAAGCCCTCTGTGTTGTTACAAAGAGACTGGTAGAGTTCAGAACTCAGTGAGTAAGCTGAGAGTGCCTGTTTGAACTCCTCCAGGGGGCAGTAGACTCCACTGCAACCTGGTATTTGTTGATCCTACAGAAAGATGAGAAACTTTGAGAGAGCAACACAGAGAAAAGAAATGTTCGTCAGCTCATGAACTTGATGTAGACACATTCTCACATCTTACCTGGCCTACGTAGGACACTTTCACAAAGGCCTCGTTGGTCTTGCGATGTTGGTGCAGCTCCAGAGTGATATCAGCAGCATATGGCGGCCATTTCATGTCAAAAATCCCCAGAGCCATCAAACAGGGAATCAAAGTGGTGTCATGTGCAGAGTACAAAAACAACTTCCTGTTTGAGAGAGGATTTTAAGAGTGGACCGTTTAAAGACCAAACACCAATCAAGTTTGTGCAAGACATGGTTGTGTCCATCCCGAGGTGTCCAACCTGTTTGGCTCTGATGAGGTGCCCTGTAGTTTCTCCTCAATGTTAGCTAACAAAATGTGCAACAGGGGTCCAACACACATCTGCAAATTTTCCCTGCCAAAAAACAGAGCAAAAGCATTTAACATGGACTGTAGCAAAACAAACAGGTTAGTTAAAGGTCCTCTTGTGCTGATTAAGTGAAATCTAACCTCTTGCTGGGTTCAAACACATAGCAGATCGTGTCAACAGCTCTCTGCTCCACTGTATCCCTCCAGGTGTCTAACACTGGTGGGCAGGGCAGGCCGTGAGTCTGTAAAGATGCAGAGACTTGACATGTTCAGTATCAGATCTGCTGTTAAGGAACACAAAACCTCATATGGTAACTTCTAGCATGGCTGAAGGTTTTGCTCACTGTTTTCCAGACTTGTCTTTCTACTGTGAGGTATCAGCCATTTCCTTTCATCATAGGTATTTCATAAGTCCTTTGTCTATTTGGACAACTAACAGTAAAGATGGTGTCAAATTTAAGCTGCCAATGAAATCTACTAGTAGCATTATTTGTTGCTCAAATGGATTATAGTTGCATTAGCTCTAATTTGCTATTCTGAATGACTTTTATTTGATAACATGTGGGTATGAACATCAGGAAAAGTGTTACGTAAGAATTCAGCATTTGGATATGACTGGCAAGCCATCAACAAACGTGATCAAAACAACCCTTTCACCAGTTTTCACATCTTTTTGTGAAAACTGTTGTCAAAAACATTACAAAAAATGTCTAAAATCACCTTTCTCATTCAACTATGCAAGGAATTGTTTTTTAGTTTCTTCAAATTCTGTCAGTGATTGAAATGGAAGTCTTTAGGCTTGTCATCTATGCATCAATTAAGTAAATGAATTCAAACTACAAATGTTTAAACTAATCATGCTGAATCTGTTTTCTAGCTTTTTAATCACTAAAAACTTGACGTGTTCATCTTACATAACTAGCAACTTGCTAGGTTTCAGGCTCCAGTCAGGCTAAGTCGTAATAATAATTGTATGTATTCTGATAGCTTGTGGTGAGACCTAATAAAAGTCATATGAATCATGATGTGGCAGTGTTACCTCTCTGGCAACCATGTCGTCCCTAATGAGGATAAAGTCGAGGCGCTGGTGAGCAGCAATGCCCAATGCACTCTGGATGCTCTGCAGGTCTGCTACAATGTCTGGCAGAGTGGACGACTCTGCCCAGCGGTGGCTGCACAGAACACACACAGCGCCAGCCACAAAACACAGACACACCATGACAAGCTGTCAGAAGCATCTCAACTCGGCTTATAATTTTGCATAACACATTATTCAAGATTCCGATTTTGGGTAGCAATTGTTTAGGATGTTTGAGGCTTGGTGTGACTCTTTGCCCTCTATGAAAATAAACTTACTACATACCTGGCGAGGATTTTGAGCATTTTGCATCCATGGTAGTTAGGATACAGGATTTCAGATTCTGCCTCTGTTGTTACTATTGGCACAATTTCTTCATGTGGGAAAAGAAAATACATAAACAAATTAGTGGACATTCAGTAAAAAATAAATTACATCATGCACATGTAGATTTCTACCTTACCTATTTGTTTCTGCTGGAAGAGCCCTGCGACCAGGCACTTGGCAGATTCAATGGTCCTCACAATGTTAGTGGAGCGCACACTAAAAATGGAAAAATTGGGTCATAGAAAGCAGCCAACTTGAAAATAGTAAAGAGCTGATAGCCTGTGTACTGTGCTCATAAACCCAATGTATTAAAACTGTACAGTTTAGAAAAGTGTTTATTGTGTAACACTTACTAGACCTCAGCTGGGCTAAAGGTGGAGTTAAGGAAATGACTCTCCTCAATGTATTTCCCCCTCAGCCTTTTGCCCAGCTCATACAGCTGCTGCATACCCAATGTAGTCAGCTGACCAGGAAATGTGCCACCCTGTAACAAACAAGATCCAGTTTTAATCACAGGTGTGACCTTACGAACGCACATACACACACGCAAACACGCACGCACACACGCACAAACGCGCGCGCGCACACACACACACTGTAAATGTGGCACGAGGATGGCAAGAGTCCATATTGTGGGATTTTCTAAGCTAACTCCAGAACAGTAACCCTCTTTAGCAAAGCAGCTACAACCTCAGCACGGGAATCTACAATTTCCATGCACAACGTGGCTGGCAAACAGGACACAAACCTAACTGGCTTACACACAGTTCAGAAGTATTACAGAGACAAGGTGAATGAATGAATCCAGTTTAACAGGTGATTGTATAACATATAAAACAACAGTCCTTCACCACAGTATATATTAACAATGCAAAAAATACACAACAACTACAATATTAGAGTCTTGTCCCAGTTCAGTTTCTAAGTAAACTGTGACAGGTTGCACAACATTAGTGCCCTGGCACAGACACACCTACATGGAATGACATCAAGTTTCTTTTACAACTGCGTCTTTCCAGTTATAACATGTTCAAATGACTGCTGTAAAAAATTGACACATATTCAGAAATGAAGCTCCCCGATGCGTCTTATCAGGAACAAACAGCAAAAGCTGCTGCACATTTTAACTTTGAGCTTTTATCTTGCCTGGCGGTAATCAAACACACCACAAAACACACCTACTCACGGTCAGCGTGTTTTTTCGATAGCTGTCTTCTACAGGAGCTGGGGGCTTGGGGCCACCATGAAGATCTGTCACTACATAGTTGATGTGGGTGTGTGCTGGAGGCTCCAAGAGTGCTGGCAACCATTGGGCCTTTGATGAGACAAACAAATAAAGACAAAAAATGTGTGGTTATTAAAACAGACATTACAACAGCTTATCTTTGGGACAAAAGCAAGAAATTAGATGATAATACACCTTTTTTTTTTTTTTTTACCTCCATCACATCAGGTATTGACTTCAGCGGTGTTCGAGCCCCATGTCGGAACAGGACTTGGACCAGTTTTAGCTCATAGGGAGAACTCGGATTTGTGTTAGTAGAGGTGCCACTGAATGCAACCTGGTCTGGTTCTGTCTTTTTCTGAGACCACAGCATTGAACCAAAAGCCACCGACACAGAACCTAAAACACCTGCTTTGGTCCAAAGACTCCTCATGGCCGTAACTGTTAACAACAAAAAAAGTATTCTTAGTGTCCAAATTACCTACTCACACATCAGGGTTAATATTAAGAGGAAGATCAAAAGGACCTTTAATCAAAAAGACAGTAGTAAGAAAGATGAATTTTGCTGGTGGTATACCGAATGCCTCGTAATATTGCACATTTCTGCAGCACAACTGATCAAACGTCCTCTGCGATATGTAAGACAGCAACAGATGATTAATTTCAATATCAGTTAATTTAAAAAATATTTTCTCAATAAATTGATAAATGGTTTGATTCATAATGTTTTTGGCCTGACCAAAAGTCCCAAACTTCAGGATATTTAGTTTGCTCAATTAAAAGACTATAAGAACCACTGCACTGGCAGTGGGGGGGGATTTTTTCACTCAACTTTGCTTAACAAAATTATATAAATAGTTAAATTGTTGAACTTGT
>JAQNCA010000005.1:9042413-9065076 GCA_029783725.1 Acanthurus tractus | reverse complement strand
CCAAAAGTCCCAAACTTCAGGATATTTAGTTTGCTCAATTAAAAGACTATAAGAACAACTGCACTGGCAGTGGAGGGGGATTTTTTCACTCAACTTTGCTTAACAAAATTATATTATAAAATTATATTAATAGTTAAATTGTTGAACTTGTTTATTAAAATTTTTGTGGAACAGGACACTGATATACTAAAAATCTCGGCTAGGGTGAACTGCAAGCAAGAATTACTTTAATTACCGATTAATCTTCAAATGAGATTAATATCTTAGTTCATTGATTAAACACTTTGAAGAAAGTACTGATTGCAAAGGCAGTCAAAAACCTAGAGAAATTCAGTTAGCATTACTAAAAAACAGATCTTTACATTGAAGCAGCTGGAGCCAACTATTTATGGAGCATATTTATATTAGTATATTGTCAAAGCATCAAGAAATTGTTCTCTCTTTAAAAGATGTGACTGTCAGACGTAAATCCATCCGTTTAGCCCTACTTTTTTTAAAAAAATTTTTTTATTTTTAATTTTTACATAACAAGACAGGGACAATTCTACAAAACTTGAGTACAGGAAACAATCAATCAGTGGTGGAAATTAGCGACCAAATACAATCATGAAACCAAAGGAGGGGTCTTTCATACTGAAAAACACAAAGGGGCAAGGTACTGGATATTAAAAGAGCAAGGATCGAGAAATAGATGTGTATATTTTGTCAGCCTTGTGGGTCTTTCTTTTCATAACTTTTAACGACTTACGAAATAATTGGCAAAAATACACATGAATACAGTGAGAGAGGGAAGGCTTCCATTCCATTTACAAGTTTGAATATGATATTTACCCATAATAATCACAAGATTAACAGTGTCAGAAATGTTCATGCCCAAATTGTCCATAAAATAAATAACATCATTGTAAGTAAATGGGGGTCGCTTTAGCCCTACTCAACCACCCCATATATTTCGTACTGACCTGCGTTAGCTAATAATGTCTAACTTCCTGAACACGTCCAATGCTGTTGATGGTGGTAATAATGGTAATAATGATGAAGAAGATGATGTCGTAGCAGTGCTGTTGAGTGACTTGTAACAGCTAAACGGCACAAGGTCGAGCAACAGTAACACCCTTAAACTTTGACCATATTTCATAAAACCTTTCATTCAGTCTGACTAAACAGACGTAAAGCTGCAACTGTTAACACTGCCTGATATCACGAGCCTTTGGGTGGGCGGAACGGCTTTTCTACTTCAATCTTTCCTCATTCCCTGAGTTCAACTATACAATAAAACTTAACAATACTGTCTGATAACGGCTATTCACACCAGGACGGGTTAGCCAACAACCATTGCTCAATTCGTTTCAACATAAATACGTTGCCAACTGAAGCATGTTAAGAAAACATCTCTTGGCGCAATGCTAACGTTATCTCTACCATAACTAGCCAATTGCAACATAACATGATGCCATGAAGTTTAACCTCCGTCTCAACAATCAACATAGCTAGATTAATTGTAGCGTGACAACGAAGCTAACTTTATTTTTAAGTATAAATAACGTTACTTACTCTCTCAGGCAATGTGCCTCTGCTACTCTTGATATTAAGTAAATGATTAGTAGGTGAGAGTAAACGATAAATTTACTTGTCATTCGGCAACTGTGGCCACCGGTTTAAGTCAAATGAGATGTCGGGAATTGTAGGGCATGCGATGCCACTCTCCAATAGATGTACCGGTAATAGCTATCAATATGAACTACATTTCCCGGCATTCACAATATTGTGCGACCATTCTTGTTCTTTTAAAGATTTGCGGTGGAGTAGATGCTTCAGAGTGTGCTGCTGCCATCTGCAGGCCATAAAAGTACCTGCACGTCATAGTGGAACCCAGCTTGACAAAATGTTCTGCTTTCAACTAATTTATTATTTGTAGTGATAAAAAAGACACAATAAAACATGTATGACTCCTCTTCAAGAAGAGCATTCTGGAGAAAGACATGCAAATTGGATGCTTTAAAAGTAAGAACCAGAAATTAGCATTTGACGTATTGATTTTTTGTTAAATTTAATCATTAAGATCATCAATAGAATTCAGTCTGTTTAATTCATGTTTACATGTAAAACTACCAATTCTATGGGTTATACTTTTGCTAACTGACCTCTCTCATGTTTTATCCCAGCACACATTTCTTATTAGTGAGTGAACAATCCAATGCTTGGTGAATTCTGCTTTATAATGATCAGAGAAGCCAAAAAGGATCTAAAATTTTCTCCTATATTTTGTTAGTTATCTATAATTTTACTCACTCCACAGGGAAATCTGACAGCCACAATTGCATGTCAGATTTGAATTTTTAAAACATGTTATAAGACTAAAATGTACATTGCAGCACCCTCCATATACTGTTATAAGCAATGGGCGCTTACATGTCAATGCAGAACCAGGAAAATTCCAGTAGTTTAAATTTTATTACACAACTCTGAAAGAGCCATTTGGTATAATAAGTAAGCTACATTCAATTTTCATTCAGAATTTTTGTGGATTTTGCAACTTACTTACTTACTTACCTTACTGTGTTCTGCAGCTTATACTAATAAAACATCGATTCACTTTTGATGAAATAAATGATCATAATACTTCTTCCACCACCGAGATATTCACCTTTATCCTGATTGCTGGTTTTTACAGATTTCCAAATCATGTGTTGCCAATCAATATAAACAAATCATTCACAGGTTAACATAGTATTGTCCAAAATAGGACAGCATGAGAGATTGAATTTTTTTAAAGGAGAAAACAGCAACAAATAGCCCCACCAGTGCATGAAAGCATCACCTAAGCTTTGCCTGTGGGTGATTTACAGAGAAAGATTTAATCAAACGGCAATGTGCTGTCAACATCCTGTGTAAAATTTATGCTCTGTGTAGGATAATCTTGTACTGTGATGAGAAAATGAGGGTAAGTTTGCAGAGGTGAATCTAATCTGCAACCAAGAAACAAAATGGCAGCATCTACTGCGGCTTTCAATTCAGTCCCAGCTTGTGACAGCCCAAGTCGGATATGGGCACTCAGCTTCCTGGCAGGGATGGCAACACAGTCTTTGTTTGTGTAAACACTGTACATCTTCCCCAGTCTGTCTCCTGCAGGTTCTCTGTAGTGAGCTCAAAATGAAAAATGCAAATGATGATAAGATAATGAACTAAATATGCAGGACATGCTTCATCTAAATATATATTCTTTAGCAATGAAGCTGCTAATAACATATCTGTTTCTTCATTTTCACTTATATTTAAGTCAATAGCATTTTCATATTAACCACAAGGTTTTCTGACTTCATACTAGTTTGTCTGAATGTAAATTTATCTGTGTTAAATATTTCTTGTATTGAATGACTTAATATCTTTTAGTAAAATTCATACATTGTATATGTTAAAGCAACAGAAAAATCTCAAGAGGACAAAAGAGCATATTGTACAGTCAAAGATTTATTGTTTTGTGATGTGGTAGTGATGACATTTATTGCATAAAGGTCTATGTGAAAGAACCAGAAGCTGCAGTGAACATACAGTAGGCAGATTGTTGGCTGTGGGAAATATAAAGGGCTTTTACTTCAAACCCCAAGTTGCAGTCCATGTTGATGTACAAACTTCTATCGTATGCAACCTATAAAATTATCCTACACACAATAAGAACAAGACACTGGAAAAAAAAAGAAAATAATTCAAAGACATCATAACAATCATACATTGCATAGAGAAAAAAATCACTATTTAAACAATGGCTCCAGGAGTGACATTGAAAAACTTAAGTGCAATGTTGCCACCCAGTGGCCAGTTCTTCTTATAACAGCATCCGAGCAGGACCTCTTCTTTTTTCTTTTCCCTTGAATTCCTCTCAAAAGGAAAATCCTTAAAATGACTGCATTCTCTCATCACTTCTGAACACAAAGGCTGCTTTCAAATATACAAGTAATGAATACAAAATTAATCACACTATTCTAGTACTGTAGCATAGACTTGTAAAGTGATTTTTCTTGACCTGTGGTTGTAGTGCAAACAGGGAAGCAAGTCAACAGATGTCTCACTTTAAATTTCAGTCTTTGCCATGGCCGATACATATAATAACAATACATATATAGGAAACATTTTACATGAAAAGAGATATATCACACTCTAGTTAAGGCACTTTACCTTGACTAATAGAAAAAATGGTGCCTAAAAACATCATAAAGTCTGTTTTCTCTTAATGCATCTATTATTTTTCGATTAACGCAAGAAAATGAAACTGCTGGTTTTGCTATTTTAAGTAACAACCTAATCAGTACTTAACTGAATAGCTGTTTTTTTCATGTTGTTGTCATGGTTCCCTAAGTCATCTTCCGCCATACACTGTCATTCTCCCTTAAAAGTCTCTTTATTGGTTTTTGGCTTTAATTACGTAAAATGTGCAATAGTTAGGTGTCTCACCTGTAACCCTGTTCTCTTTACAACATTATTTTTTTCTTTTGCAGTTTTGTTGTAAGTTTTTTAAGCTCTGGAACAGGTTGGTTCACAAACAACGCCTGCTTACAGAGCTTGCACATGTCAAGTTTACATGGTTCATTCACAGATCTCAGTTTTTTCTTTCAGGAGTGAACATTCAGTACATCCTCTACACTCAAGTGTCAGGCTTCAATGCCAGATTGCATTATTAGCCTCTCCTCGCTTTGATTTATCACTCAGACTTCTCTTTCTGTCTCTTCTCTTTGGTTCTAAAAGTTCATCCCTCCTTCCTCCACTTTCAGCCACTCTTTTTTGGTTGTCAATCTAAACTGCCAGGTCATCTTGGCGAGCCCGGCTGCTGCTCCCACTGGTCTTGCTCAGGCGACGTTTGTCCTTCATGAAGCCAGAGTGTAGCAGAAGCGATGGGGAGCAGCTGTTGGGCAGCTCTGTGAGCGCTTGGTCGTATCTCATTCTCAGGAAGTCTTCCTCATCCTCCAAGTTGTCGCAGCTGTGATGCCGCTCGGTGGCCAAGTTGACTGAGTTCTGCTGCAGTGCCATCCTGTTGTTAAAGGGATGTGAGGCCATAGAGGTCATGGGATTCATCGAGCTGGGAGCTGCCAGGCACTGGCTAAAGTCAGGAGGTGGGGTGCAGGAGGACGATGGCCGAGGCGGGCTGTTGGGCTCTAAGGATGCAGACACGGCGACCGTCACGGCTCTGTGGTTGCTCTTCTGTATTGCCTTGTTGCGCATACAACTCTTAGCACTCTTCCAGCCAAGGTGGTAAAGCTCCAACACAGAGAGCAGCAGAGACACACCAGCCACTGCCATCATAAAGATGATGAAGACGTTCTTCTCTGTGGGCCGAGACATGTAGCAGTTGACGGGGTTGGGGCAAGGCCAGGCCTTGCACAGGTACAATGCCTTGAGGAACACCCCGTAGATCAGATACTGCACCACGATAAATGTCACCTCCATTACTGTACGGATCATGATGCTCAATACATAAGTCTGCAGCAGCGCTCCTTTCAGGCGAACTTTGCCTGACCCATCAGAGGTCATCATTTTTCCATTCTCCTTCTGCTGAAGGTACTCCTTCTCTTCCTCCAGGTCCCCTCCACCTTCCCCTCTTGCCTCCCTCTCCTCCTGCTCTTTCCTCCGCTGCTTCTCCTCCCTGCGCACTGTGTGCATGGCGTGGCCCATGTAGATGAGGGATGGTGTGGAGACAAAAACAATCTGCAGCACCCAGTAGCGTATGTGGGCAATGGGGAAGGCGCTGTCATAACATACATTGGTACAACCGGGCTGCTGAGTGTCACACATGAAGTCACTCTGCTCGTCGCCCCAGGAGGACTCGGCTGCTGTGCCCAACACCAGGATGCGAAAGATAAAAAGGACGGTGAGCCAGACCTTCCCGACCGAGGTGGAGTGTTCTTGGACCTCCTCTAGGAAATTCCCCAGGAGACTCCAGTCCCCCATTACTGCTCACAGGCCAAACGCACCTGAGACACAAAGACTAGAGAAGAAGGAGAGAAAGAAGGTGTTCTGGAGATGAAAAGATGAAGTGTCTGAGGTGGAGAGGTGGAAGGTGGACAGCAAGGATGAAGGGAAAAAGTAGAAAAGAGAAATACAGACAATTAGTCGCTCACAGCTGTAGGTCTATATTGCTGCAGATGAAATGACCTAGGCGTCTTTGTGTGGCATGTGTACATAAAAATAGTCTCTGTGCCTGTAAATTGCTTGAGGACTGGACGTTGGCATGAGAACAACCATTTTCCCATGAGAGAGATAGATGTAGAGAGAGAGGGGGAGGGAGAGAAGGCTCAAGAGTCATGCAAAAGCAAATAATGTGGTTGTTTTAAGAAAAATGATTCAATATAATGTTATGTGTGTTGACATTCTCCATGTGCAATTCCAAATTATGCATGACAGACCATAGGGCACCACGGGGCAAGTCAAAGCCAGGAGACTTTGTCCTTCTAATGCTGTGACCTGGTCTTAGCTGCACATTCCCCATCTGGCTTGTGGACCATGACCAGCAGACTTCACTCACAGCGACAGAACAGCAGCTTTGAAAGCCACCGTCCTCTCTGCAGTAATGAAAACCGCCTACATGCTGCAATCTGGATCTATCTGACAGCATCACTTAGATCTCTACAACTATCCACCGCATGTGTGTGCTTTCACTTCCTGACTCTTTAAGTATTAGTGAGAGTTTGTGTAAGACCCAAACATGGCAGTGACAGGCTGGCAAGTCTAAGCCGAGAATGACCCTATAAGGCAGTTCACAAGACAGCTTTAACAGTGCAATAAATGACCTCCGTCAAAGAGGGGTGAGGAAAACCCATCAAACTCCATCAACAAGTGACCTGCGACATCTATATACATTACATACAAATGACTTCTGCCAGCTTTTACAATACAACTAGAGATCAGAGACAGATGAGTTCAAAGATAAGAAAAGAGAGCTGAAAGTAACAGTTTGACAGGTTTTTCCAACCCGTTACACATCTGAAGTTACTGCCGTACTTGGCAATGTTATAGAAAATGTTACATTCCTCAAAAAGCTATGTGTTAAAAAAAAACTTGTTATTTTAAATGGTGTGCCAGGTAGGATATTCAATATAATCACCACTGTCAGAAACTGAAAAGGCCAAACAGAGAGAGTTGATTTTCTTCCTTACCAAACCTCTTTTTTTGCCTCCAAAAGTAATCTTTGCGCAGTTTCTTCTTAAGTAAAGTATTCCAGTTGTGTAGTCCTCTGTGTAGGGCTTTGAATTGTCTGGTTGACACTAGTAATGTGTGAGAGAGAGATGGTCGAAATGACCATGATCATCTGTCTCTCTGTCTGTCACTCCCCCTCCCTCAGTGTCTCTATGAAGTATATATATGGCAGTAAGATGGAAATCAGAGCGTTGTGCTCTTTATCTGTAAAACAGGGAGAGGCGGGAAATGAAACACTGCCATGAGAATATGTGGGAGAGGAAATGTTTGACCTTTATCCAGGAACAAGGCTAATACACCAATGCATACCATAAAGTTAAAGGTCTACATCTTTTTTTTCTGCATGCATCTGATACCTGCTCAAATCTTAATCTACCATCTGTTACTTGAATTGAAACTGACACAATGAAAATGTTAATAGAGTTAAAGGTTCACTGATCTGTTCCTCACTGTTGCACAGAAACATACTGAGAAATATAGAAATCATAAAGAAATACAGAGCGCTCTTTTTTGCAGAATATCATATCGTAATGTAGCATTGACATGTTAGCATCATTTAAATGTTGTAGGTTGTCAACTTTGTGCTGGTCAGCTTAATCTCCACGCTAGCAGCTCTGCAACAATGTAAGCAACTAGCTCAAAGCACTAAGCTAGCATGCTAACAGGTTAAAATACAACCACGCTAATGTTTAATAGGTGCAGTACTCATTATATTCATGTTAGTTTAGTGTGTGAACATGATGTTTGCAAAATGATCAAGTAACAGTAAATTTCATGGTAATCCATCCAATAATTGTTGAATAGTTCTCTCAAGACCACAAATGGGAGAAAATCCAACAGATTTTCAGTGGGATTCATCTTCTGGGCTGATAATTATCAACACAAAAATAGCTAAAGATGTTTTCATGTGAACCTAAGTAGCAGACTTATCCATGTGAACCTAAATGGTGAACTTAAACATGTAACCAGAGTGGTTAAAATAACATTTATTATATTTTAGAAGTTGTTGAGAATTCTGTGCGGGATGAGCTATTCCAGTGACTTCTCTGCTTTAAAAGCACCTTCTGCTCATAGTTGTCTATCATACCTGCACTCTTGTTGGCTCAGGAAGCCTGGCAATAACCATGGATTTACTGTTACACTGTGTGCCCATTGCTGAGCGGTCTGGTTTGCCTGTAGACCATCATGGCTGTCATATTTGTTTATAATCTTTGTGGCAAAGTAATGAAGACGTAATGGACTATCTGGTTTTAATGTATTGTGAATGGTGAAGTGCGCAATTGGAGTATTATGTACCTCTGAGTTATTTCTCTCTGACGTTGATCCTGAAGGAGGAGAGTTTGTGAGTGAAAAGAACTCCATGTAGAGAAAATTCAAGGATAGATGTTGGCAATAAATAATGATAAACTAAGCAAGAATGTAGACTCCGTAGTCATGCAGTCACTTCACCACTTCAGCATCATCTCGAACTCAAACTGCTCTCAATGACTGTATTTGAATTTCCAGTCAGATGTGCGTTCAACGACACTGAGCTGGCCTGGACAGCAGCCAGTCAGCAGAGAGAAACAGCAGCAATGAAAGTGCATCAAAGTGAGGAGACATTTGTTATTTTGCTGCCGTGACTTGCTGCAGAGCACTGGAAATTAATGCAGTGTTTTCTCTACCCCGCAACACAACAATAAATCCTCGGGTCTGCTGGACCGACCTCATTGTGGCTTTAGGGGGCAGTGACTCCGGTTCAGGAATCAGTCGGGGTTGTGGCAGCCACTCAGGCTTGATGGAAAAACCCTTGATGGAAGTTTTATAGGACAATCAAGCCTTGTTTTTATTGCTGTACAAGTTGCACAAAGAGCAGTGGCCTCATATTTACATCTCTCACAGAATTATTGAGTATAATTTTTTGTGTTGTAACATTAGAAAGCAGAGACAGACAACATTTCTCTGTTGTAGTCTTTAGTTTTTAACTCTTGAAATAAAAGAAGTGATTCCCAGAGCAAATAAAAAAAGGCTGATGATTACATTTTTATTGCCCAGCAGAGCTGATGGGTTTTAGAACTTTTTCCTATTTCTCGGCTGTCCTTTCCCATCATGTCCAAACAACGCTGGTTCCCCTCATGCAGCAGTGTATCCGCAGGCCGGGATCAACAGGGGGCAGGGTTGATTTAAACATTCCTCTGGTGATCTGTACCTTTCAGCACTAAGCCGTGTTTGACAGAGCCCTGATCCTCATAGAGGAGCAGGATACACTGCCCGCTCTGCTTCACCCTCATAAACACACAAGCAATTAGATGGTGGAATATACATTTCCTTGGCTGCTTCCCTTTAATGGGACATGTTTAGATTAACATCAGTGGAGGAAAAAGTATTTCACAGTGTTTTGCATTAAGTTAAATTGTTATCGTTGTGTCCAAGAGGATTTGCTGAAGGTGAAGTCAATTTTTCAGTGAGGATCTCAACACACAGGCCTAAGAACCACGTTACCTGACACAGCTATCTATTGTTTTCATTAAAAAGTAAAACACAGAAAATTCTCTTTATTTGTATTATAAAAATGTCTACAGTATTTGACATATCCTAGAGGGACAAATTAGGCCACACAGGCTCACACTGCAGGGGCCGAAGTTACATTCTAAAAATATTTTGGAGAGCCAAATTTGGCCGGCTGGTCTAGGACGTCTGTATTACTGCACGGCCCCACTATTTGTTCCAGATCAGAACAATGTCAAATATTTGGACTTAATGGTAGCATTATCTCCGCATAGATCATTCCATTGCTGTGAGAGGATTACAATAACAGTACAAGTTTAATGTCAATAAATGTGTTACCTAATACATTTCTAAATGATCCATGATAAGAGTTTGATCTCTGCTAATGTTCTGGTTGTATTTATTTAGTTTCTCGAAATACAAGCAAAACCACCCGTTAAGGTTTTACTGCATTTCTGCTGAAAATTCAGCACTTAGTAAAAGCTTCAGTGTTTATTTGACTATTCTAACAGGCACTCAGTAGAATTTCTTATTAATCAGTGTTAACCACTTGATGTTAGTTTAGCAGGGTGTAGTGGAACACTGGTTGGCATTGCTGCTTTTAAGCTAGAAGGCTCTGGGTTTGAATGACCTGGTTGGCTTTCTGCGTGGAGATGTTTTAAAACTGGAACAATAACTTAAAAATGGCATCGAAAATAAGACTTGAACTGAAAAGAGAAACATGAGAAAAAGTTGTTTTGGCTCTGGAAAATAAAAATGTTCTTAAAAAAAATAATAGGTTACATGAATAAATAATAATTAAAACAAAAATTTAAACAGAGATTCGAAATTTCTTCATTATTAATTTGGCCCAATTTTTTTCATGTCTTTCTTTTCGGATTCAAAGCCCTTGTTTTTACTGTGTTTCCATTAAAAAGGGATTACAAATAGTTAACAAACACTTTTTGTCTCTTTTCAGTGTCAGTGGTTTTTATTTTCAACTTTCTGTCACTGTTTGAGCAGGGAGACGACGAGTCTGAGTCAAGGGTTGAGGAGAATGTGATTTATATATCTGCATACATATGAGAAAACATCACTCCTCTGAAACTTAATATCTGTTTTAAAGGAATGACTGTAACCACACTACTATAACACACAACTATAACACACAGCATCGGCTTATACAAGTTCAGCTGATGAGCAGTTAAAAGTAATGACTGGATGGATATTCAACAATTACACAATGTGTAACACTATAATCCATCTGTGCACATTAAACTTGAGTGAAACAGCTTCAGGTATTATGCATCTTTTAAAACTGAATGAGCTCCCAAGCTTTTATGACTCTTATAACCGGTTATTTAAATTCTATTTGTGGCTTGATTGCTGGTTTTTGCTGAATTGCTGGAGTTTCTTGTATGTTAATATGAGGTTGTCTGACTCTGAATGTTTTTTTCCTCCTAGTTCTCTTTTGGAAAAGAGACTCCTCTAACTCTACATTACAGATCCAATGACTCCAAACAAAGAAAAAAAAAAAGCCTTTGCTGAGAGCTCTATAACCAAAATAATCTTTGCTGGTAGCGGTTTACTTTGCAGTGTTTTGACAGCTCAGCAACGTTTCTCTGGAACAACCGCACTGGAGCACGAGGGAAAATGTCAGACCCATCACACAACTGCTCTGTGCCAAAACATGTATGCACAGAGTTTCATCAGTCTCATCTGACATCAACAGACCTGGAAACGGGTAGCCTCACTTACTCAGGCCACACATACGCAGCTCAGTGATCACTAATTACACTCTGTAGGTGATCCAAGCTGTTTTAAGAGCTTATAAAGGAAATAAATAAGGTTTATGTAATTTATTTTATTTACAATTGCTTATATGAATGTGTCAAAGTTTAAGCTTAAAAGGATGGCTTTTAAACTTGGATTTAAACACCAGTGCTGTGTCGCTCCCAGTATGCATTGCAGCAGCTGTTTAGCTGCTGGGGAGGCGTGCGTGTCACTCCCATGAGTGCTGGGATTACAATCAAGGATGAGTATGTTTAAGTTTAGCGACGTCGGCTAGGTGGAGGACTGAGACTGGGATAGTCTGACCTACAAAGTGGATCTGATGCGAGATGAAGGAGGGGGGAGATATTTCCCACTCATGTGAGTCACCTGTTGCCACCATTTACAAGCCAGCATGGATCTAGGCTGCCATATATCAGTCACACCAGCAGAAGCCAGCGGGCCGATGTGCTGCCTGCTACCTTACATGGCTGTCTGGCTCTTCATCTGCCCACTGCTGTACACAGACCCACAGCCCCGTTATGAGCCACTGTTTAGCTGCATTTGGCATCACACTGAAACCCTCCAACCAGACAGCTGCGAGGTGTTTCAAAGTGCAAAATTCTGCAAAAACACACTACCAATCAAAATTTATGGATATCTGCTATAATTTGAAGATTATCTACATAGTGATAAATGTAAGTTCATCCTTGAATTTACATAAATCTCACCAGTTGTTTAACTTGAGATATTTCACTGGAATATAGAGTCTTTTTTATGACTCTGCTGGGAGTTGAATTTCCCATCAATGTTGTGGTGCTGGTTATTTTTAACTGCTGATTTGTCTTCAGTTTCAAACAGAAAAAAACAGTGATGACTCGGGTTCAGCATTTTGATGTTACTCATTCAGATTATTAAGAATCTTATCCAGTTATATATCTGTGTAGTCTTGTTTATCAGCTTTCTAAAGAATATAATTACATTCATTAAAGCACTGTAGTTAAATATAGTTTTGTTGCACTTTACTTAAGTGTTTTAAACATTTGCTACTCTTCACTTGGAAAATACAGTTTTTCATATTTCTTTCATCTGATAGCTGTAGGTTCTTTATTTTTCAGATTGAGATGTTAAAAGCGTAAAAAAAGCTGATAAATGAAGCATTGTTTTTTATACACAGTTAAATAAAATTGTTAATTAAACCACCTAATTGTACACATAAGGTATAATTAGCTCCATTACAGTAAGCCATCACATTAACATGCTTCCTTCATGTAAATGCAAAGATAATAATGATTTTGTAACACAATAAATAATTCTACACTGACCAAAGCCATATTATCTGCACATTAAGCACGTTTTTCTCCCATTTTTGCACATTTTCTCTTTAATTCTTGAAGTAGGCTGCACATTGTTTTGACTTGAGCTTCTGTATTTTTATAGAACCAACATTTTTATTACACATTATTTTTCGTCACAGAGTGTATTTACATCATGAGAGTGTGTTTACTTCCTCCTCCACTGCTGAGACTTTGGTTTATAGAATTTAGAATTAATAAATGCATCAGTTTTTCCTTTGTCTGTCTAACTGGAAGCCAACATCTCACTATATTAAGTGTGCGTTTTTCTGCAGTTCTTTTTTTTAGCTGTTTTCGAGCACTCATTTACATTTTGGTTTATGAATAATACACTGTTTTTAAGCACATGTTGTGAGTTCAGATTCATCAACAGCTCTTTGAATTACTGCCTTCATCATGACTCAAACAAAGTTAGTTTAGTGCAACTCGGAAACATCACAAACACCTTCAAAATCACAGCAGATAAAACTTACAACTCCTCTAACTTATATATTATGTAGTCATTTTATTTATAGAGCCCCAACGCTGGGAAAAATTTGTGCCAATAAAATTAGAATTTCAACCTTTTGCCCCTGAGACACCACAGAGACAATAACTCCTCACAGTGTTCACACATTGCTGGTGGCTCTATTTTTTAAGTTCTCCAGTGCTGCACTTTGTTTGAATATATTTGTCTCGTCTAAGAGTTATGAGCAGTTGGGAGGTAGAGAGAGAAAGACAGAGCAAGGGGAAAGAAGAGAGAGCGAGTTGAATATCTGCTGAGGAGGACAGAGACTCCAGGCCTCCCACCCTGTCGCTTCTAGCTCTGCAATATATCCTCTCTTTCTCAGGGGCTTCATTACTTAGTTTGAGTCTAGGATGCTCAACCAAAAAGTTTGCATCCTTCTAGCTATTTGTGATAGGTTTCATTCAATAACTTACCTGCTTTTTCTGCAGTAGGATAATCTTCTGGAGGTGCTATTTCTGCTCGAGTAAGGGCTCCTTATCTGTCCCCTAGTGGGACAAGTCTTTCTTCAGCTCAGTGGACAGAAGGCAGGTGATGATGCAGAGATGACCAGGTTTACTGTAATGCTGAGACTACCTTCTTCTTCTTCTTCTTCTTCTTCTTTTGGACACCAACAACAGCTGGCTCACGAGGACGGCGTCTCAGCCTCTTGTCGTCCCAACACCAAACTGTTTTTCCACACAGGGGGCACGAAAAGAAAAGCAGGGGCATCACGAGAGAGTGTTTCCCCCCGTGGCCCTCCCTTCTGTCTCTCCTCCTCTTCCTCCTCCTCCTCCTCCTGCTCCATCTCCTCCTCCTCTTCCTCCCCCTCACTCCCCCTTTCTTCTTACATCCCTGGTGCTCTATTTTTTGCTGGGAAGCATTCTTCGGCAACAGGAGGGGAAGTGGAATTGTTTTCTGGGATCAATGGCAAATCCGCTAAGAGAGTCAACTTCCAAAGGGCTCTTGTTTACGGTGTGCTCCTTTAGGTTTACATCTCTGTTGTCTGTGTTGCGTTCAATGCCAGGGATGGTGATATTCCTTTACTGCAAGATACAAAGAAAATCCAGAAGTATTCTGACAGTAATTTAGCCATTCTGAGGGCAGTTCAAGCGGGGCAAACTAATAAATATGTCAAAATAAGTTTAGTATCTTGTTTGGATTTACTTTGATAATATTTATCTGATTTTAGGAACTAAAAACAAATAGTGGACACAGAAGAAACATTCACCAAGATTAGTCTTACCTTCAAGGCATTGGTGGAAAAGCTGTATCTGCTTTGTTCGTGTGTGTGTCTCTCTCTGGCCTCACTCCTCCTCTCAAAGCTCATGCTGATCTAAAATCACTGCCTGTACTTGCGAACAAAGACCAACAGACAAACCTCTAAAGGTTCATCCTCCAGTTTTTTTCTTACCTTCCTTCCTTCCTCCTTTTATTGTTGATTACCGGCCCAAGTTTAAGCCGATGACAGATTTTCTGCTATGCAGCCTGCATGCAGATACAGGCTGCATATATAATGGGAATCTTTTTTGTTTGATCCCTTGTTGCTAAAGAGCCAACATGAGCCAACATGCATTCAAAGTCATGTGTATATGGCTGTAAATATGTTATAAGAGCAAACAGTACAAGCACCTGCACATGCACTGACAATAATGATGTCCTTTCACTGGAAGATGTGACACTAATCTTTCATATGATTCATTTTTTGACTTGCTCTGTTTGTTTCTTAAGATTTTATCAAATTTACTCTTGATTTTCTTAAGTTTTTTTTCTTTTGGGAAATTTATTTTATTTATTGCCTTTTTTGCAAAAAACTTAGATGAGAAGAATGACTGTAGTGTAAAAAATCTTATATTTGGAGCAGTGATGGTGTTTTATCTTTTGTGGATTCAAATTAAAACAAAAAAGGTAAATTTGCCATATTGGAGGAAATGGACAAGTGATGCATTTTTGTGCTCTATCTCAAGGCTTGTTCAGTTTTTTGTCAATTTTGTCAACAAAGTTAACTAAATAACCTACTTCTGGCCGTAGCATCACATCTGATGAATTATATCTCATTTTTTAACTTTTCAAGCATGAAAAGTTAGGTATATTTCATACACCTCTTAGCTTCTGTGTCAAGCTGTGCCCCCCTTACGAGCTTGTAAAAAGCTACTGGCTGCATGGCAGCTAATGGCACCTTGTGAGTGACACAGGAAATACATGCTGTCATTGATGGTTAATAAACTTAAGTTTGCAATTTTAGCGAATGACTTGGGAGTTTATTGTGGAAGTGAGAAGGAAAAGCCACCATGGCGGATGTTTCGGGAAATACAAATAATCATTTCTTTTGTTGGATGCAGGAGAATGAAGTGATCGTCCTTTTCTGCACTCTCTTAAATCAAGTTGTAGAAAGAGATAAAAGGTGTATCATGAGACTAATCACAACCTCCTCAACAAGTTTCTGGGTCTTTTCTGTGAACCTCAGTGCTGTCTTTCTCAATTTACTATCAGAACTTAAGGAACCCTTGGGCTAAGTCATCTCTGCAACAAGCAAGTCTTTCACCACAGAGCTGAGAAAAAGTTTTTGCAAGAATAAATAGCAGGAGAAACCAAATGATTATGATCTCATGACAGACCCTTCCTGGCCAGGAACCACAATACTTCCATCTCTCATCAGTTGTTTGTATAATATTTTGTCTGGTAATCTGCTGAACTTGCTTAAATTCTACAATTTGTTGCTCCCGAGCATGCCACCTTTACTTAGGCTGATGCTCAAACTAACGTTGTAATCACCTTTGATTTCTGAGTTTCCTTAAACAAAACGCCATAGAAGACCAAACATTGCCTCAGGCTTCAGAGAGTTGAACTTTGCTGTTGAATGGAGCGTTTGAAGGGATGGTGAGCTGTTGCTAATTTCTCATTACGTAGCTTTCCTCTCTTTAAAGTCCACTCTGACAATTCCCTTGTGCTGCTCCTCCAGGCGGATTAAGAAGTGGAACAGCATTCACATTCAATAACTGCATGAAGTGTATCATAACAAAGAAGTGATGTTCCACAATTTCTCTGAATCTCATCACTTACAGCTTCTCTGCAGCGCTAGGATGTAGACTGCAAATGAATGTGTTACAGAGAGGTCAAGTGCATGAGAAGGGAGACAACAACTGCATGTGTTTATGAGTATGAGCATTGCATGTGTACTTGTGTGTTCAATGGGGAAAAAAAGAAGCCCACACTGCCAGGATGCATTAGTGTAACCCTCTCCACCCGCCCACCAGCCTGACCCCAGTCTGCTATTCTGCCCATGACACCGACCCTTTACAGCCCTGCCTCACCGGCGTCCAAGGGAAGCCAGGCTTGATGGACACGTGCTCCTGAACGGCCACCACAAGCTCACAACACACACCCTCCAACTCGTCTCATAGCCCACTGTGTCTGCCTGAGAGATGGTCAGAGAAAATAACAATGAAAGGCAGCATCAAAACTCCAGAGTGGGAAAGGTTAAGAGAGAGACTCAAGGGTGTTGTGGTTTAGGCTAACACACACACACACACTCACACATGCACAAACTGTCGCTCATGTATGTCAGCAAAAACTTTAAGTTGCTGACAGCAGTGATCCACTGCACTGGCATGTTATTGTAACAGACTTCCTGTCAATCAGACTCATTTACTGTATTTTGCATCTACTGGTGACAGGTGGTCATCAGTCAGAAACAGCCAGCTGCAGCATCTAAAAAACATCCAGTCTCAGTTTTAACTCATAAATTTGTTAAAGTTTATATTCATTTTGACCTTTTTTTTTCTTAAGTTATTCATTTCTGTCACCTTATGATCTTTTACCTCTCTTCACCTTCAATTTACTGATTTGGTGTCTTGTTTAGATGCTGACACATGCTTGTGTGGAAAAATAATAAAAAACAAATTACACAGGCCACTTGAAAGAACTGAGGGTACCAGTGTCTAATAGGTCATACTTTTTTAGTTTTGGATCCCAAGACCTTTCATTCTTATTTTACGATGGAAAAGTTAGTAAAAATTTATCTCATATAAAACTTTGTAATCAACTAAACACAGGCATCATTATCATGGCCTCTTTCATTACCTCTTACAAAACGGTGTATATAAATTTTTATCTATAATTAATTGGTGGATGATATATTGAAAATGAATAAATCAATTCATTTCGCTTTATAAATGAGTTATGAAGTATTAAAAAGTGGATCTGAACTTGGAGGAAGTTTTCTACAATCCTCAGTTCAGAGCAGGACAAGTGACAAACTTTTTTTATTTGGTCTCAGTGTAGAAGAACAAACAGCCCCATCAACCCGCACTCTCATCTCATCAATATTTTTCCCATGTAGCCGGGTTATTATTAAACCATTGCTGCTCATGTTGACAAGCTGAGAAGAAAGCACATGGTCACGGCCAGTAAATGTTTATCCAAGCTGTTTTCTCATTATAGGGTGACGAAGCTTTGAGCCAACAGGTGAGGGATTGCGAGGGGCTGACATGGCCAACGGTCAGTCATTCTTTGTGTATTTTAGACTCCTGTCACCAAAGACTCCATCTGTTTCCAAAGCTGTTGGAGCCTACAGATTTAGACTGATGCTATTCATGCCAGCTGATCTCTGACCATGTCACAGACTGAAATGTTGAATGGAAGCATCTACGATGAATATGGATGCATATATGGGTCATGCATGCATTTATATTTGTGTCACGGGTGGATTTTTTCCATGTTTTATTCTTGTTTATTCCATCTGCTCCATTTGCGTGAGACTCCTTGAAGATATTCTGGACAATGTCTTGAGTTGTTTTAAAAACATTACTAAGGTGACCTAAAAACAGGCTGAGAGTAGACAAGCGCAATAATCAAGAAACAACAATTTTATGTTTGTCATAAAGCATGTTGAAATGTTTGTCTGTGACATTAAATGAGGTGTAACAGTAACACAAATAGAGATGAGACATAAGAAATCAATATTTTTTTAAGGTTTGTCACCATATTAAAACACTAATCACCATAAGGTAACGGTCACTAAACCAAATAAGACTGTAGTACTAAAACTAGTGCAATAAATTGATGGAAGATGTGTTTTACTGCTCATGAATTTTGTTTTATCTTGTTTACATTAAAAGCACTTAAAATCAGCGATGGGAAGCACTAAAAAAATAAAAAACAGACTGAGACATTGTTTAAAATAGAGACAAATTAGAAAAAATAATTACAGGAAAATTTTCCATTTTACAATTTCTTTACAAAATGAATTTTTTTAACAGTTAGTTTAGTTGTATTTGTGAATTAATTTTGAAAACAATATCAAAACATTTAACTTTTCCCATAGCACCAGATATACACTTTATTCTCTTGCTTTTTTGCTCTCTTTAGGCAGACTATTTGCCTCCCTAAAGGTAAATCACAGCAGGATTACATGCATGTCCAATAATGTTTTAAAGGTTGCATTAATGCTCAGTGACCACAACCTGTCCATAACGCCTGCTTTTTGATGCATTCCATGTTTAATGTTGTACTAAAAAGCATCGGACTGGGAGGTATTGATGATGTTCTGTACGACGGTGCAGAGCATGCGCTGTGTACTCCAGGAATATGGATGTTGTTGACCTGCTTCTGTTCTACATCGCATGGAAGTTGAGAGGAAACAGAGGATTACAAGACATGAGTCCATAAATTTCTTCAAAGATGACAGGAATTGGAAGAACCAAACACTGTTACTGGAGCTGTCGTCCTCACAAGAGAGGTTTTATTTGCACTTTCATGGGTCAACATCAGTTTGCTAACATTCTGGCGCCCATTAAGGAGGACATCAGTAAAGACAAAATCTGACCCACATATTCTTCTTCTTTTTAGGCCGTCTTCATAGAGACTGTTTGTTTTGTCAAACAGGAGGGTTTCTTTGGACTTCAGTGATGTTGAAAACTGTGTTGTATGTGACGTCTCTATTAGACAGAGTCCAATTGGCTGTCAGTGTTCCTGTCGTTCATGAAATTGCTCTGGAAGTGATCCACATGACACAGTTCACCGCTGTTGTCGTGGTTAAAGTTGTGGTGTAGACTCAGCTACTCACTTGAATTGCAGTGATTTGAAAAAATAGTTATAGTTGTAGTTTTATTTCTTGGTGTGGATGGTCTTTCAGTGGTTTTATGTGCGATGTATTGTGCTGTAGGGTTAGAGTTTTCATGCATACAAGGACACAGCAGAACCTATGTTACTGTCACTAGTGCAACTTTTGCCTTCCCCACCATGACCATGTTAACATGCACAAAAATCTGCTTCAAAATCTGTTTCAAGTAAGAAACTATTCCAAATTTGGTACAGCATGACAACTTTGCATATTCCATTGCAGACCTTTTTACAAATGTAGATTTGCCCCCATTAAGACATAAGAGTGTGCTGATGCACTAATACAATGCATTTGGAACATGTGTCTCAATTGGGATTTTTGCTACTGCTTTGTAAACAAACCAACAAGCTAAAAGTTTGCAATGCAGGTGTAGAGATATGTACTCAAAAGAGAAGCTCGTATTTCTGCTCAGGAGGAAAACAACACCTACTTTTTGAACAAACAGAATGCATTACATATAAAGGGGGATATTGGTGGAATAATTACTTTTTTATTTGCCATGTAAACAGCTCGATAAGAGCAAAAATATAAAATTCTGTGCAGTCAGTCTGCAACTGAATAAAGTGTCTGCAGTTAAATGAGCTTGTTGGCTTCAGTTACTCAGTATCTTTGGGGCTGAAGTTAAACACTTCAATCAACGTTTTTATTCTAAAGTTTATATAAGATTACAGTATGTTGTTTTGTGCAGAGTCAATAACTGATAGTTTAACAAAATAAAAGCAAACAAAAGTCATGCAATGAACCTTGTCAGTTCCTCCTCCGCCCTACCAAGAACAAGGTTATCAAGATGTGGAGGGAGCCAGAGGAAACATTGGCCCTTAATGCCGTACCCTCCCCATCACCACCACCACTGTGGAGTTACAGCATCCCAGTGTGCAGCAGCAGAGAAGGAGCAACCTAACAAATACAGGAAGAGGGATATCAGCAAGACCCTTCACCCAAGACAACCAACAAACTCAGACATAAGGACAGACGGATGCCGTGTGTGTGCGCATGCGTGTCTGTGTGAACAGATTGGATTTGTTTTTGCGCATATGGTTTATGTGTGTATGATGACTGAAGACAGACGGGAGGGAGGGTGTATGTTTAGGTGCCCATACATCCTCGAAAACAAACAATAACTGAAAGGACGGTATTGTTCTTTAGGTCCAGCAGACTTGTGACCTGCAGTCACCAGCCAAAGGCAACGAAAAGGCCATTCAGGCTTGTAATACGGCCTCTTCCTCCTGGCTCAACCTCTGACCGGAATTATTTTGACTCAAATGACATAAAAAACCAGAGGTCACTTTTACAGCTGATCTGACAAATTAAATTAAGTCATAAATGGATGTTTTGTATTTTTAATAGAAGGTTGGCATGTTTTCTCTGTTATATTCTTTGGCAATGTTTTATGACTTCCTGTTTGTCCTGGTCATTGTGTAAAGTGACTTGGCTTCATTTGAGGAAACAACATTAAATTATAAATCATTTTTCTTACCTACTGAATGTGTGTGAGAAACTCTAGTCGGTGTTTGCTGGTGGATGGCTGACCGTGTGTGCAGGCACTCCTATCCGTAGATAACATTGTGTTGGGCGGCTGGCTGACTGAGGGGACCTGGAGGCATGAAATCATCCTGTGTCGGGCCATGTGTTCCCCTGATAGAGACAAAGAGGGTGTTACCCTCCTGTGAAACCTACCTCCAGCCCTTCAGGCAGCTCTTCCTGCCCTGAGTGATATGTACGCCTACAGTGTTCCCTCTTACACTGCATTTCTCAGGGACCTTAGTCACCCTTCTTGCACTTTTATCAGAAACCTCCCAATTCCTTTCATCCTCCTTTTGTTTTGTGTCCCCGTGAGTTTAAAACTCCATTACTAACACGTTACTGATTTCCATAACCAGTGTGGCAAGTACCAGTGAATAACTGTAAAGATTGTTCTCAAATCTTTAAGCTGTTTTAATTAACATTTCTCTATTATATTGTGACTATTTGTACATGTAAAAGGTTGCAATGAAAACCGCAGATTATTGTCACCTGACTCTCAGTGCTAACTCGCATTTTTGCAGAGACTACAGCTCCTCTGATTTGATTGACTTTCACCACTCACACTGGTGTCATTTTCAGTCATTCAGCAAAAATATCTTGAGCTGACACTGAGCAACACTGAGATCTGAGTGCTAAACTGAACTGTATGTTCTCTGTTAGTGATGGATAAGTGTCAGGCTTTTCTAGTCTTGACAACTTAAAAAGATGAGAAAAAAGAATATGCCAGTCATATTCTTACATCCAGTTTTTTGCCCTTGCTGACCAAATTGTATTGCTTGTTTAACATAATACATAAAAACTTTTATTCTGATACTTATCTCCTTTAAAATCATCTTATTTTTTTCAGTTATTTGTATTTTATCATAGTTTATTGTCTTAAATGTTAATTTAAGGCTTTCTTTGCCTTTGTGAAGAACTTTGATTTGCCCTTGTGTTTGAAAAATGCGCTACAAATAAAGCTGCTGTGACTCACATTGGTTGCCTATTGATTAACCAACTATTTTTTTTTTATACCAGACATTTTGGCACGTCATAGCAGAAACAGCACAGGTGTTGCTGATAACATTAAAAACGACTGCATTCCATTTAGATGAAGTACTTCCAGGGCCAATTGTGCATGACGGTTCTCTGGCATATTTAACCGGGACACTTGGGCCTTGAACACACATATACGGATATTTTTCTGAACAAATCTTTTTCACTTTCATTTAAAAGAAAAGCCCACATGACCTTTGATTTATTAAATATCCTTGTACAAACTAGAATGCAAAACTATTCCAAATACTTCAGGAGAATGCCAAGCCAGCAAGCGACACAAAGTGTACATTAATGATATTAATACCATAGAAGAATATTCTGAGTTTGGGAAATGAAATTATTCACCTCTAATGGTAGCAACTTAAAAAAAACAAACGATACTAGCAAATTATTAATTTATTTGAAATGATTTAAATGCATACCTAATATCTGCCACTAGAGGTTTCTCTGTCAAAACAATGAGACCTTGTTTTATGAAGGCATGGACTAGTGGGGGATAATGGAATTTGTTTATGCAGATTTTTTTCACTCTTTTTTACAGTCACTATGGTTTTATTCACATTAAGTTAAGTCAA
This sequence comes from Acanthurus tractus, assembly GCA_029783725.1. Lineage (NCBI taxonomy): Eukaryota > Metazoa > Chordata > Actinopteri > Acanthuriformes > Acanthuridae > Acanthurus > Acanthurus tractus. The sequence goes on along the minus strand of JAQNCA010000005.1, from coordinate 9,042,552 downwards.
GTCTACAGCTACATTCCTCTCTCACTGACAGGCTAATAAAATGACTATAGCAACAATCTTTTTGTTGTCACTTCAACTTAATTAAGCAGCCAGTAAGCTTCACTTGTATGATTAAAAACAGGAAAAGAGGAGGACATCT
>JAQNCA010000005.1:9025850-9042313 GCA_029783725.1 Acanthurus tractus | reverse complement strand
TGTTGTCACTTCAACTTAATTAAGCAGCCAGTAAGCTTCACTTGTATGATTAAAAACAGGAAAAGAGGAGGACATCTGGGCTGAGTTGAAAAAGATGTGCAACGACGCAGAACGCCACACTGTAAGACAAATATGGAGATCAAATCTCTGAGAAACTGATGTTTTGTTTCACTCATCACCACCTGAACTACAAATGTTCATCTTTTTGAACTGAGCAACAGCCTAGAAGCTCATGAGAAAAGCCAACAGAGTTCATTTGCTCTAAAAAAGCTGGTCTACAGGTCACATTTTTATGTCTGTTTCAATACACAACGAGGGGCACCATGTTACTGGCTGGCTAGGGTTATAGGTGGAATTTATAACGAGCCAAAGTTAGTATACAACATGAAATGCTAAAAAAAATCTACATTTAAACAATGGGTAATCTTATTTATCTTATTTTAAGAAAAAAAATGACGCAATCTCTGGTTAATAAAGAGGATTTCCTGTCAGTTCACCATTTTATATTATTTTAAAATTAATTATATAAGATCAAATTTATCAAATTAACCAGGGAAGTACGTTAGTACAAGTCTAGATTTTGAAATATATGTAAGTCAGCCACAAGTGATGCTGCATTTGAGAAAATGGTGTCATAATGGCATAAGTCATTCTGGGAAGCATCAAGGAAATTACTTAGCTGATGAGGCAAGCTGTGGGAAAATGGAATAAACAAACAGCACAAAGAAACATAATACAATGCTAATATGCAGGAGTCCAAGAGAGGTGGTTCTTGAACTTCCTCTCTGTCTCCAACCATCATTCTAACTTCTCAGTGGTCATCCTACATTTCAGTCTTCCTCATCCAGCCTCTCATATCCAGGCACACACACACGGCACTTACATCCTCCTTCCATTAATGTCTCCCATCTGCCCCCCTCCCACTCCTTCTCCATTGTATGCACATCAATTCTCCCTTCCCACCCATGGTGCCCGGCATTGCACAGGGAGGAAGCTGCCTTTCCACTTCCTCGTTCACTGGTGAGAACAATTCATGCCTGGTCTCTCACCCGTCTCTCCCTCTCCGTTTCTCTCTTAAACTGAGACTACACAAAGCTGCCTCGTTACTTAGTCTCCTGACGCAAGGTCTGGTCCAGTGAAACTCTGGAGGAATTTAATTACAGGCCTCAGGACGTCTGTGACACATACCTCCACTATGACTAAGGCAGAGAACAGTTGTGGAAAAAAAGTACGCTAATCCTTAATTACAGCAACTTTACTGGAAATAAAGTACTTTATGACACAGTGTCATAATGAGTGGGACCTGTTGTAATGTGTTTGTAATTGGGTTGTCGGCCTTGTTTTCTACTGTTAACATTACAAATGGAATTGTGTTGGCTTGCATAAATACTGAAGAACAAAAAAATTTCTCTGGACCACTGCAGTAACATGCCGGAGCAACATGGTGACTCCATTTATATCTATATGTAGATATATAAGACACATTTTAAGGTAACAAAACCTTAACAGTTCTTATTTACAGGTGATCATACAAAAAGAAAATCAGGGATGTTTTATTAAGTATATGCTATGTCCTACAGATAGATCCCCCTAAATCTTTTACACTGGACCGTCAAAGTCCCTTGAACTGGAAGTTACATAAAAATCTAGCGAAGTATTTTCCAAGTTGTTTATTCATTTCCTGTGTTTATGACTATGACAAGTAAGAAAGTTTTACCAATATAATCTTTCATGCTTCCTTTTTTTTTTTTTCATCATCGCCTGTAAACTCTTAAAAATATAAACATAAAAAATAAATGTTTATTTTTGTAATGGACATTTTGGCCACAGGGGGGAGAAGTCCTCTGAAACAACGCACTTTTTTTTTAGGTCACAAACATTAATAAATACAAGACAGAAAACTGTTTTTATCGGATTTAGAAAACAAATCATCGTTTTTTTTTACTTGCCCTTCAATGCTTCCTTAACTAATGGCTTTAGAAACAGAAATAAAAGTTAATTGCATTCTAAGAAATCGTCTAGAATCTGGACTTTATTAATGTTGTTATGAACTTTAAGGGTTCACATATTAACTTGTGGGACTAAAAACAACAACAATGAGGGTGTTATACTAAATTTAGGCATGGGGGGGGGTACACAAAATGTTCCCTTTATTTGTTGTCTATGAAAGTGAGACTGTACCAGCCATTTGCTTGAGTTCCACCAGTTTATTTAGTTAAAAATCTTGTTTACAGATTCCCTGAAGAGTTTTGTAATAAGCAAACACCACATCAAATATTCACCCAATTCGCCCTCAGAGGAAAATCACAAGTGTTTGACTTAAGCTCCCAAACTATTTCTGAGAGTCCCTTCACAGACACAGAAGAGTGCTTAGATTGTTGTAACAGGACATCGTAGGGGAAACCTTAAGCACAAATGGAGGTAGTGAGTCCAAACAGTTCAGTCTTCTCACCATTTAAACAACCTGTTCTCTTCTGTAATCTTACCAACAATCAATTTTTTTTTAACTCTCCAACAAACTGTCATACAATAGCCGGTAAAAAATATTTACAGTGGAACAAACTCAAATTTTTACGCACCACTTTTCCTTCGTAATGACGCATTTTGCTTTCTTGGTTTTGAAATTGTAATGTTTGTGAGTGTTTTTGTGTGCTAATTCCTGTAGTAACGTTTGTTCCACATGCCCAGTAAAGCACTTCACACAAGCTCTTAATGACCCTGTCCTGCGAGACTGCTGTCTGTTTGCGCACTTGAGCGCAGGAGGGACGACGGCCTGGTCCAAATTCAACAAATCTGACCTCAGAAACACAATGGTCGAACCTAAGTCCAGCTGGGCAACAAGAACTCTGCCTTCAAAAACACAATGCCAAGTCCTGGGACCAGATGTGGCACATGTTATAAGTCCTCTGTGTGTGTGAGTGTGTGTTTATGTGACTGTCTCTGTCTAAGATCGCAGGGCCAAACTCTTTAACTGCAGCCACTTGTATTAATCTTCTCGCCAGTTTCCGTTGGCTAATAGTACAGCGAGTGGCTGCAGCCTTAGTGGTGTTTACTCAGTAAATTTTGCCTTTGAGAATGGTTTAAAAAACTTTCTCACCCTCGCAGGAAAGAAACGACGGCTGGTTCTCAGAGGATATGAGAAATTGCCGGGGAAGAATGTTCACACTTGAAAGTGAGAGAGAAAGTCTTGTGCAAAAGTGGCTGTGTCACAAAGAAGGGCGCCGGTATCTTGACATCGAAAAGCTCCATTCAGAACAAAAGAAGTGACTCTAAACAGATGACTCATGAAAAAAAGGGAAAAAACTTACAAAGAGGTAAAATGAAGGCTTTGTCACCGAGGCAGTAGGTCACTAAAAGACAATGAAAAATGATGGGACTCACACATATGAGCACAAATATGTATGGACTTATGTTTGCAGACTGAACAAACAAGTGTTTAGAAACAAGTGTATCTCTGTCTTTAAGCGTAAGCCTTGTACTATTGAGGTCTTAGTGTTGTGCTATGTCATGGGACTCAGCGTTGCCCCCAGGTCATGTTGTATCTGCGAAGGGCATCGCTGATACCATCTCTTTAAACCCGCTTTGAATGCCTCCTTTCTGTGTTTGTGAAACTATGTATGAGACAGATAATTCATTTGGAGTTCGTGAGCTGAGTGAGAAAAAAGACACAAGTATCATGAGCTCAAAAACATAAGACTTTTATCAAAATGCTCTGTTGTCATCTTGGTTGGAAACACAAGAAATACAAATCCATGGTTTTGCTGGATTTTAACTATGATGCTGAACTCTCTCACTTGGATAAAAGTAGAAATACCTAAATGTAAAAGTTCTGAGTTAAAAACATTATTCAAGTAGAAGCACAGAAGCTTAAGCATCAATATTTAAAGCGTAAAAGTAAGGTATTGATTACTGTCAGTTCATTTTGTTTTCATGCACAGAGAGGTAATTGATTACAATTTACAAACTGCTAATATGTGAGTGTAATTTAAGGTTAAAGAACCAGTCAGCATTTACTCAGCATTTAATCTAAGCGGTTTCATTTCATTTTATGTGTTTCTTTCATCTTTCTTTCATTAACCTGGTTTTTCCAGCATATTATCCATGGTTCAGGCTGAGTAAGCTCAGCATGCTGTTGTTCTGACTTGTGTTCAATGCTGGGCAAGCAAAAAACGTCTGAGCAAGCAAGTTTACCTTAAGATTTGAAAAAATAACATTATATGACACTGCTAACTTTGTTTGTAGTCAACATATTTGCTGTATCTGATAATATTGTTACAGAAACCTTGGATCTGTATAAGACAGCTGGGTTGCAGTCAGAAACTGTGGGTTCACCAAATCTTCGTCAAAATAAGAGATTTTACAAAAAGTTGCTTCACGTTTTTTCCACTTTAGTCTCTTTCATCCACTTGTTTCATCCATTTTCCTCTTTTCTGCCTTTATCCTTCCGTCTCACCACAGTATTGCAATTTACTCTTTCTATTTTCTTAGTTTCAATAGTGGTTAAAGTAGCCCATTCTCTTCTTTTGTACAATAAAAGTATTTATAAAATAGTGAGAATTGCCATCACAACTTCCCAGAGCCCAAAGTTGCCCCTTTGCAACGCTTGTCTGATCCAAATCTCAAAATAATGTAGAATAAATAAACTATTATCATAATAATGAATGAAAAAGAAAATCAACTGCATATTGGAAAAGTTTGCAGCATGAAATGTTAATTGACAATTATCAAAACAGGTGTCAGTCAGTTTCTAGTTGGTTGACTATCATTCATCTGTAAAAACTTCTGGTCTGAAGTAACATAGCAGAAGTAGGAACAAGCAGGGAAAGAAATTAATATGAGTAAATCCTCAAATTTGTGCTCTAAATCTAATATGGACTTTTTTTTACTTTCCACCACCATAATTTTTCCTTCTCTCCTCGGCCTCCTCTTCAATCTTAAATAAAAACAGCAATGTTGATTTAAATACTGGTTAATATATATTTCCATTTCTTGCCCCATTAAAATTAATCTCAACATTATTTGGTATGATAACCTAACAAGCTCTGTGATCCTAATCTCACCTGTTCTCCTCGACATCCTCCACTCCTTCTCCTTTCTTTTCTCTAACCTCCTCCTTACTTGAATTGTCCTTGTGATGATGTTACAGGATTTGTTTTATAATTGCTAGCTTGTAGCAGTTTCCTTTAATACTTGTGTGGATATGTAGTTAGTAGAGGAAGAGAAAAAAAACTGTTACAGGGAGCAGCTCCCTCTGTTGGCAAAAACAAGCACAACATCAAACTGAAGGCACTGCTGGCTGGCTTTTTTACCTTTTGTGGTCTGTTTTTAACAAACAGGTAATCATGGACCTTTTTAAGAGCAGTTTCAGAGGACAGGCCCTCAAGAGAATGGTCTGTCCCCAGTAATTATTATGGTCACACTAGCTTTTGCTAGCATGGTAGCTTCAGGCCTGGTGGGCTTGTTTTCACCAACCAAGCCTCATTTAACACTAGTTAGAGCTCCACCTATTTGTCATTTTTTGTCCAACGCTGAAGGAAGGCAGAGTTAACCATTGCCAAGATGGTGATGCTGAGAGCCACTGAGCCTCACAGGGCCTCCCCAGAAACCTGTGAATGACTTTAAGGACCCTTTTCTATACATTTTTTGGCTAAAAGTGACAAATACTGCTCAACTTTCCTGTCTTTTTTCATGCTAAGCTAAACTAACCAGATTCTGACTTTAGCTTCGTATTTAGTAGGCTAGATAAACTAACAACTTTTTTTTAATCAAACTTTTGGAGGAAAGCAAGTTTTAAAAAATTAAATAGCAAAATGGCCCCTGTCAGAGTGATAAACAAGGGCCGATTGATAAGTTTTTGGCCTAAAGTACACAGAGATAAGTAATTTAGCTTTTGTTAATATGTAAATGTAGTCCAACTCTGTGAGTGATTTGAAATCAATAAATTTTGTTCTGTTTTTGTTTTGAGTAATTAAAGATTGCAAGTCAGAACTTTCTGGGAAGATAACTATTAAAATCTAGTCTTGACAGAACTACAGGTAAAAAGTACAAATTTACATACAATTTTTTTTTAAATTAGAGAAAAGGTAAACTTAGATAGTAATATAATTGAGTATATGTACCTTAAAATGTATTCAAGTACTGTGCCCAAGTAAGTTTCTTTACACTCCTGCTAATATATTATTATTTAATGTTATAATTAGGGCTGTCAAATTTAACGCGTTAATAACGCGCTAACTCAAACTCCTTTTAACGGCACTATTTTTTTTAACACGCGATTAACGCACGCGCGGTCTGTGCCTTGGCGTCTCCCGTATTTCCAGGAAGTGGCGCTAAAATAACATTGCAAACGGCTACAAAGCAGAAATGGATACAGAAAGGGGACTTTGAAACGGAAAGTTTAGCTTTGAAGTTTTGCCCGATGGCTCTCTGGACAAAAAAGTAATTTGTATTTATTGTAAACTGTGAACTAAGTTACCACCGGAGCACCTTCAGTCTTAAATACCACACAATGGCCAAACATTTCGCTTGCATAGAGCCCTCCTCCTCCTCGCCAAAGACAGACTGTGCTGGATAGCTTTACAAATATAGCTTTTTATTTGTAAAGCTGAATGGTTAGGATCATTGGCTTGAGAATACCAGAGTACCTCAAGGTTTGAATTTTTTGTTTTTTGTTTTTTCTGTAGAGTATCTGGACAGTATAAGTACGTAATCGTTTTGGAATGTTCCAATGAAAACAAAAATAGAATATTTACACAAAGGCATTATTATCATCCTCTCCAAGTTTTTAGATGAGACTATAAGAAACACAATCAATATCTTGTTAAGTTACATATAGAGCAGGGTAAAAAATTTGCGATTAATTTGCAATTAATCACGAGTTAACTCATGACACTAATGCGATTAATCGCGATCAAAAATCTTAATCAACTGACAGCCCTAGTTATAATAAATTAAAATTTCTGTTCATTAGGTTCATTTATTTAAAAAAAAAGCAAAATAACGTTGATATTTTATGATAGTTCTTATTAATTGCTACAATTTTATTTTGCATTATTACAAGATAATTCAGGACTGAAGTAAATGAAAGAGTGACGATGATTTTTCATTTTCATGGAACATTTGCACTGCTATTCTGGTGTTAATGCAGTTGTAGCTGATTAGTGTACTAAGGGCTCCTTCTCTCACTTTAGCCATGTGCTAAAGAAAAAGATTACATATGAGTTTTACTGAAAGGCGAGGAATCACTTTGACTTCAGTCATCTTGTTCTTACTAATATTAACTCTCATTTGGAAAGGGCTGAAAATAACTGCTTGAAGCATTCAAACCTCCTTCGTGTAAGCAGACAGGCTCAAATCTGCTGGTTTTAAGTCCCCTTTTGAGTAAAGCATGCCCCCAATCATCTTCAATAAATTACTCAAATCAGGTTTTATGTGTGTAATCCATGAAGACTGCTGTACGCAATGACCTCAGCATTTTTTAGCTGACAGCAGAACCTCTAGGCCCTTCACAGTACATCTGTTAAAAAAGCACAGCAAAAGTGTGCCTTGACTGAAGAATGAAGACTGTAATTTCTCTACATTTTTATTTTTGCCAACAAATGCCATCAGAAGACCAACATTTACAATAAATGAATCCACCTCTCAATGCTTTTTAACTTACTAGATGGTCCTTATTTTTTTTTGTTGCTTTTCCCCAGACTAAGTGTCTTAAAACCTACATGTTCTCCTATTCTTCTTGATTTTATGCATTGTATGTACTTTGTGTATTTAAAACTTTCTTTTTACATATACTCTTGTACCTGTGTTTAGTTGTCCTCTTTCCCTCTATTACAGCAAGTTGTAACTTCTGTCTCAGAAGTTGCTGTATAAATCACTTTTGTGATGACTGCCTGTGCTGTCGCTCTTGGTTGCTGATAGCTCAGAAAGAAGAAAAGAAGAAAGAGTGACCACGTGCTGCAACAAGGGCATGATCCCTTTGATGTGGTCAAACCAGAAACGGGAAAAAAAAAAGGATCAGAGATTTCCTCATGACCTCATCAAAAGGTGTGCTTAATGGCACATTAGTGCAAAAAAAAAAAAAGCTTTGTTTCATACTCTGCTTTAAGAGCGTTTCCTCAGGGAGTGGTGAGAGATGCTCATTGTGTGAGAGGTGACCAGGAGGCCAAATCAAATCAACCCCCTACTAGCATGTGTCAGAATCATATAATGCATATTGTTAGATGTAAAATCATGTCTTAAATTGCATTGCATTGATAAGGTCATTACAAAAGTAAGATTTCAGTTACTTCCTGTCTTTCAAAGGCCCTGCGAGCAGCATCGCGCTGTAGGCAGATTGCCGTACGATATGTTTGTTAGCGTGTTAGCATTCTGATTAACGGCCAGTTGGTGCCCTGCTTCGGAGGTCTAATCTGGCCTCACGCCTCAGTGCACGTGCTCAATAGAGTCCGCACCCTGCATCATGACATCATGTCTTTGTGTGAAATCCCGGTGCCATTCACGGGCCCACCGAGGGGCTTAGCATGCAAGCGTCCACTATACCAACACACAGCTCTTTAAAGGGAGTCCCCTGGTCCCCCAGCTCAGTGGATACACCCAGATGCCTCCACATAGCCCTGAACATGGCTTCTATCCTCCAACACAACGGGCTGAGCCCATGTGCCATCCAAGAGGGGAGCGAGTCTTTGAGCTTTTTTTTTGCTGGGGACATTTTATATGAGACGATAACGCTGATCCTGGATATGTGGAGGCTAGAAATCCAGTCAGCTAACATACACACTGATGCTCCTGGACATCAAGTCATTCAATGAGAAATTGTAGCAAATGATCTAGGGACATTAAACATGGCAAGATAATGGCAGATTACATCATCCTTTTGTGAAAAGCTGTGGGATCAGTGAAGCTCAATGTGAAGGCCAAATCTGCCACTAACCTACAGATCAGAGATCAGACATCAAGAGGTGGACTTTCTAGTTCACCAGCCCAGTGATGTCACCTAGCACAGAGAAAGCTATTGGTTGGGAGACAGTGTGGGTTGGCTGTAAAAAGATGGGCAGAGTAGAGAGACATCCACAAAAGGAGTGATGACTTATGTTGGTTAGTGTTTGTTGATTTTGATACATTTTGATACACTGTATGTTACATGCGGCCTGTAGTAAAAGGTCACTTCCACTGTCCATGTATGATAAACAAAAAAAATAATAATAATAATTTGAAATTTGAAATAATGAATAAACAATTAACAATAGAATTAACAGATCCAGTAGTTATTTGTCCTTTTCTTATTTATACATTCAAAATGGCACAGTTGTAATTAATTCATTATAACTTTAAAGACAGTTATTAACACACAGATTCCCTAAAACTGAAATGATGGAGACGGTCACAGTGCCTAAAAAAGTTGCAAATATTTGATTTGTGTAACTGGAAAAAGAGCAGAAAACATATAATGATGTTCTAAGGTTTCCTTTCAGACTAAACACAAATTCTGTATGAAAAGCATCATTTTAAAGAATTGTATTAAAAATCAACATAAAGGCTTCAAATATAAGCATTTAATTCTAGATTTTCTGAGAATTTGAACCCAGCAACATCAGTGAAGAAGGCAAATCAGATTTAAAGAAAACAACATGGTTTAAGCTTTGTTGGTTCCTGGGAATACATAACAATTGTGTAACCTGGAAATTAGATTGTGCAAAAGGAAATGACTTGTGTAAATGTAAACACACTGTCTGTGTCAGACTGCCATGTAATTGTTTTTTCCTTCCTCTAATTTGGTGCTTCAGTGGTTTACCGGGAGAACAAATTTTCAACAGTTTAGATGGCGAACAAACAGAAACCTTCTATGAATAAACTTTTGCAAAGTTTAAGTGTGGTTCATAATGAAATCATTAAATATTAGCACAAAGAAATAAGATTGTTGATATACAGCAGGTCCTTGTTTTGTCACAGTTGCAAGGTACTGCATTTCAGTACAATGTGTAGTTTTCAGATGTGCTTGTATGTAACGACAACATCCTGTTCCCCCTTTACAGCCCGTGTATGCAGGCAGAGCTTCTGTTGAACATTAAAGAGCCACAGATTCATGTCAAAGTTATCAAAAACTGGGAAAAAAGAATGACATAAAAATTGTCAACTTTGTTTATGCAAACAAGCTGGTAGTAATATCGAAGTTTCGCCTATAAATCTCCAATACTTTAGCACCAAACACTCTTAACTACTCTTTAATATTGTCAGCACTGATTATTTTTATTGATGCGATTAAGGGTGCAAGGACTTATTGGACACAACAATAATACTGAGCTTATTTTATATTTAATTATTGGTGTTGTATCTGGGGTGAAATACCTTCATCAGAGAAATATTTTAATGAGCAAATTGTATCTTCTATTCAAAATAATATACATTTTCTCTTATAGATTACACTTTAATTTAGTAATATAAATTTAAAAACTTTTTTAATAATAAAGGCATGGACTAATTAAACTACAGAATAATAAATGCAATTTATTTTAAAAAATTAGAATGTCAAATTTAGTCATAACTTTACGAAATAAACATGAAACAGCAGGAATTTTTACTTAATGTAACTTTTTAAAGGCTTTTTAATCTTGCAAAACATCTTCTTAGAGTTAGTCGTTTAACTGGTATTTAAATATTTAGTTTAAATTCTAATTCATTTTCATTTATTATATTGGCATTTATAACCCCAAATTAATGTGTAACTCCTCATAAAAAACTATAATACTATAATGTCATGCAAGTACAGAATAATAATTTGGCTAAAGTTCTTTTTAATACACACAAATCTGTGTTTAAAGCAAATTCAATTAATGTGACAGATCAAACATGCTTGTGTGACCCATCATGAAGCTTTGACTGAGCACTTAAAAGGTCATGAATCACAGTTACAGAGCCAGAATCCAAGAGGGAATCGCATCATTTTATTCGTAATACTTTCGGCTGTAAAGAGTCTGATAAAATTATTGATTGTATTTGTGTGAACTTGAAGGTTATTTCATAGTGAGTTTTAAGGATTTTCAGAAAGCAGAGACAAGCCCCTGTGGACTCTGCTGCGGCTTTTCCCCCTGTTCAAACATTTGAGGAATGATTCAGAGATCAAAGTTTGCTGCTCAGTGTTTTTATTCCTGAGCCGGGAAAGTTTGACTAACCTCACTAATAGAGACATTTCAGTGTGTCCTTTCACTCAATGGTTCACATTCTTCACATTCCAGCTAAGTGACACAGATATGATGATACACACATACACGCTCACACACACAAAGAGGTGGACTCACTTATCTGGTGTGTTAAAACTCGCATTTGATAACAACAAAGATTTGCTAAAAAAACAGAAAATCAAGATCCAAAAACTGCAGATTTTAATAAGACCTGCTTCAGAAAAGATACTGCTGAAAGATCACTAAAAACAGTAAAAGGTAAAAATAAAATGTGTTCATATATTTTTTTAATGTAAAATAAAAAGGACATATATGGATATAAAACACATAAAAGTTCACCCTCTGGTACTCTGTCTTTAGTTGTTAAGCTTTGCAGTTTTAGAAATATTTGCGACGAAAACAAAACATGTGAGCTGGTTAATTTGCACTAAGTTGAGGGTCGTCCCCTTTTTGTGCTATACATATGTTTAAGAGTGTGAAGTTAATTCAGAATTGCTGTTCTATTTCTGTTTAATGTGCTAAATTTGTCTTAGTCTGGAAAAAGAGGTAAGATGGACTGTTTTTTATTCAATAATAATGATTCCAGTGCTAAAAGTAAATGTCAGTGTTTAAAATGTTGTTGTGTATTTGTCTTTCAGTGTGATTCTGGCTGAAAACCATTTAATTGTTTTTTTTTTTAAATTTTTAAATTTTTTTGTAGTTTTGTTTGAAAATGCATTCATTGCATTCTGGATCAGGCTGAAATATACTTGTAGCATCCTGTGAATCCCATGCAGAATGAGCAAAGTTGTTTCTAACAATCAAATAAAAATAGACAGAACTGGTCACCAGTTCATGAGAACACAAGTAGAAAAGTACTTCCAAGGCTCAACATGAAACATTTATATTATTTAAACCCACAGTTGAAATGAACCTGCCGCTTCCTGAACTGTAAAGTTGTATAAACAGTAATTTCCAGAGTTAATGCACGAGGGCATAAACTCTTCTTCGTCAGAGCCTGACAGTTTGTCACTGACCTGCCTCTCTGCTCTAATGCTGGACATTGCAGTACAGCTGGAGGCACATCGGCCGCTGTCATTTTTTCATATACTGTATGTGTGCTTCTACATACAGTACATGTGCGTGAGGAAGTTGCATGCATGGAGCTGAATTGCTCTGCTGTGGACTCGGTGCCCCGGCCGTACAGTGTCCATGTTGGTGTGGGAGCCTGAGGCCTGCTCCCATACATCCCCGCTCTGGCTCTGTTGATCCTATTGTCTCCTGCGTCACCACACGTCGCCCGGCAAATAAAGGCCGTCTGGCTCCAAGCTTAAATATTGCAGCAAACTAAAAACCAACCATCAGAGCCGATTCATTCACATCTGCTCAGTGGGGCGACAAGGACGGGGCTTTAGGTGGGATAGAGGGCAGAAAAAAGTTCACTTTTCCCTGCTGGGTGCCAAGAGAACGGGACAGGACTCAACTTCGCCGGAGCCGCAGCTGTGGCAAGTTGCCCATTTGATTACATTTAACCTATATTGTTCCTTGCAGAAAAGGGGACTATTTGGTACTTATTAATCTGTATTTATGGGATTTTATTTAGGAGTTATTGTGTGGGATTTTTTTCAAGAGCTAAAGCAGGAGATCTTTTGGTTTGCATTGCTGTAAAAGGTCAACATAGTTAATGGTGTTTACACTGAGGACAAGCAGCCTACGAATAAAGGAAAAATTGATACCTTGCTAAAAATTATAATTTCATTTTGGCTCATTATATTGATTGTTATTTTATAATTTTAATGGACTCAAACGACACTTGCTCAAAGTTTTAAATTCTTCAGGTTTTCTAATAGAACAATGTGGCATGAAAAACTTGATGAAATTATGACTTGGGATCGATTTTTGACATGGTCGAGTTTTCCTCTTTCCCATTTCTTACTTTTGGCCCTCTTTACCCCTCCCCCTGTCTGTCCCGGCTACCCCACCCTTCCTGTGTGTCTGCACCCTCTGTGTCCCTACCTACCCCACCCTTCATTTTGCAGTGCTACGGACCGATCATGGGTGACTGGAGCTTTCTGGGTAATATTTTAGAGGAAGTTAACGAGCACTCTACGGTGATCGGCCGGGTGTGGCTCACGGTGCTCTTCATTTTCCGTATCCTCATCCTGGGCACGGCGGCGGAGTTCGTATGGGGCGATGAGCAGTCTGACTACGTCTGCAACACACAGCAGCCCGGATGTGAGAACGTGTGCTACGACGAGGCCTTCCCCATCTCCCACATCCGCTTGTGGGTGCTGCAGATCATCTTTGTGTCCACACCGTCTCTGGTGTATGTAGGCCATGCTGTGCACCATGTCCACATGGAGGAGAAACGCAAAGAGCGTGAGGAGGCAGAACTGAGCCGGCAGCAGGAGCTGAGTGAGGAGCGTCTCCCTTTGGCACCCGACCAGGGAAGTGTCCGCACCACTAAGGAGACCAGCACAAAGGGAAGCAAGAAGTTCAGGCTGGAGGGCACCCTGCTGAGGACCTACATCTGCCACATCATCTTCAAGACACTGTTTGAGGTGGGCTTCGTGGTGGGTCAGTATTTCCTGTATGGCTTCCGCATTCTGCCGCTGTACAAATGCAGCCGCTGGCCCTGCCCCAACACGGTGGACTGCTTTGTGTCTCGCCCCACGGAGAAGACTGTCTTCATCATCTTCATGTTGGCTGTGGCCTGTGTCTCACTCTTCCTCAACTTTGTGGAGATCAGTCACTTGGGCCTGAAGAAGATTCGCTTTGTGTTTCGCAAGCCTGCCCCGGCCCCTGCCCAAGGCGAGGGCTCGGCCCCTCTGCCCCCGCAAGTCAAGAGCCTACCCTCCCTGGCTGTGCCCTCCTTGCAGAGAGCGAAAGGTTACAGGCTGCTGGAGGAGGAGAAAGCTCCCCCCATAACTCACCTCTACCCGCTGGCTGAGGTGGGCATGGAGGCTGGCAGAGGGGCCCCACCCTTCCAGGGGTTGGAGGAGAAGGTGGAGGAGGTGCTTCCAATGGAGGACATCTCTAAGGTGTATGATGAGACTCTGCCCTCCTATGCCCAGACCACTGAGACAGCGGGGGTAACATTACACGAAGAGGAGCCCGAGGAGGTGCAGCCAGTGGAGGTGGAAGCAGAGAAGGTGGAGGAGGTTGTAGATGAGGATGTAGAGGTAGAGGAGGCAGTGAACGGGGAGGGGGTACCTCCAGCGGAGGCAGGGATGGAGGCAACGGATACGATAGAAGACACCAGACCACTGAGCCGACTGAGCAAAGCCAGCAGCAGGGCCAGGTCAGACGATCTCACAGTATGAACCTGTGAGACAGAGCACACACGAACACCTGCACACACCAAACGTTCGACACAAGAGAGAGCACACACACACACACCTAACTCAAGACAACGCACACTCTTGAACAGGCAGGTCATAAACCAAAGGATGAAAAACAGAATGAACCGGAATAGATTAAATTCTTAAAAACAACTCAAACAAAGCGACAAAGAATCTGTGTGTTTGTGATAAAAATGAAACATAAAAAAGTAGATGTTAAAGAGGGAAGAGTAGGTTTTTTTTATTAAGCGTGTTCTTATATTTAAAACAAAATGTGGAAAGGACACATGCAGCGGGGAAATGTTTTTACTTGATGAAAATCCATGTTCAATTTTTAAAAAACATCTTTTTCTATTGAAAGAGTTTTAATCATATACAATGGAGGATTAGACATTTTTACATGGGGTTTGAGTAGATAGGGGGAAGAGAGTTATAAAATACTCGTGTGTCTGCAAATCAGTAATTTTTGCTGTAGTTAGGCACTGACCTTCATTCCCATTCACTCAGTGGCATACTGCAAATGCAGAATGTGGCTGCAGAAGGAGCGGGTGGGAGGGCTCTCACATACACATGTAACACGACTAAGTGCCGGTACTTTTGCAGGTATACAGCTCTTTGAGAGGAGGAGGAAACGTCTGTTTTCAGGTTGAGAAGAGTGTATACCTTTTTTATTTTTTTATTTTTTTTGCACATTCAGAGGTTTAGACTCTGTGCAAGGCCTTTAACCCTCATAACACCTCATCTATGCATCCATTTACACAGGATTCTTTCAAGTGAAGAGAGATGTGCATCAATTTCAGAGCATTTCTCTCCTTTTCATGTTTATATACCATGTAGCACAGCCAGAGCTGAGTTAGTGAGGAAAAACAAACAAAAAAAAGACCACATGTTGAATGTCTTTTCAATGTGATTCTCTGCATTTTAGATTTGCTTACGTTTTGTGGCCCTTAAGTAAAGCTGTGTACTGTGATATCAGTTGTCCATGGAAGAGAGCAGGGCTCATTTTGCCCTATCAGAGAATGAACTATAGCAGCGACCTCAGGCCAAATCCTCTCTTTTCGGGCTGTACAAACAGGCGTCCGGGCGATAAAGATCATGCATCATCAGCACAAAGTATTGTTGGAGGCGAGACAATAAAAGAAACCGCGCTCATCAATGAAAACAAGCATCCTTGACCTGGCTGTGAAAAAATCTTTCTACTTGATTTTATGTGACCATCAAAGGTTACAAGAGAACACAATACTAACGACATGCTTTCAAATACAGAGAGAAACAAACAAGTAGGGGCCACTCCCGCTGTACATAAAGCCCCATCTCATGTCTGATAATGTACATAGCGCGCAGATCAGCTGTTTTTGGTTATTTCACTGTCTAAGGGAATCACACAAGTTATAATTGTGATTGCAATATTTTTTTTAATCCGCAAACCCAAATTTAAATGATAATTTAAATTCAAATCATTAACAAGTATTTAAATACAAAGTGCATTAAGCCCAAAAATATGTCTTAAGTTTATCATCAATCTTCCTCTCATTCTCTGACTTTGTTTATTCAAACATTTACCACTGTATGATTTCATGTGCCTTATTTGTAAATGTAAATTCTCAAATGCTGTCAGATTGTAGCAAGGGCTTATTTTGCTCTGGGACTTTTGTAAACTTGATGTTTTTTGTTTTTTTGTTTTTCTTTTTAAATCTGAGTTTCATTTTAATGCAACCCCTCAGCACAGACAAGAACCAACTCACAACCACAATCATTCCCTCTCTCTCTCTTTCACACACACACACTGCATTTACACCTACAAAATGCAGCTAAAAAAGTATTAAATGTATCAACATGATACCATAAAGAAATAAAGAAGATATTAGGGCATAAAATTGCATGTTTACAGACATAGTTACACTCATATAGTTTGGGCTTAGGCTCAATCATGTGCCTTTATGAAACACACACACACACAAACACA
>JAQNCA010000005.1:8990646-9003950 GCA_029783725.1 Acanthurus tractus | reverse complement strand
TTATAACATTTAATTTCCTTTACATATAAATGGAAGGTAAAACTTATACAAGATGACTCGTCTAATACTAAGAATACACTCAGAAAAATAGAAAAAAAACGAGCATAAAATTAATCTATAAAGTTAAACATTGTGAGACAAATGAAAACAGTTTGTGACCATTAAAGATATTCCCCAATGACCAAAGCGTATATTAAATGCAGCTGAAATGTAAGGCACTTTGGCTAGGCATGACATAATCAAAATCTTAACTGACTTTGTTGAAAATGAAATGTTTGTTTTTGCTGGGAAGTGATGGTATTGAAGTGCAAATTATGTCAATTATGTCAGTATGTAATTTCAGTGTTTATAATAATAGAATGAGATGAATAAGTTTAACTGACTGGTATTTCTTGTGCAAACTAGGTCAGGGGTTGCAACATTTAATGACTTCCACACATTCCTACTGAATATCATCCTGATAAAGATTTTGGATACTGTGACCTCAAAACACTTAATTACATTTTCTAATCAGTGTGGGACTGTTCCTAACTCGAGTTACATATTATTAGAAAACAAAAAGAGAAAGCTACAATGATAAGCTGATGGGCTAAGATGCTGAGAGTTATTGAAGCAGTCCAACATACAGTATCCAAAACTATGATAAAAAACAGTTTACTTGCCCACATCTAATGTGCTTAGTTATGGTGCATGTAACAGGGCTTGCCTGTCTACTGCTGTTCAAGGTAACAATGAAATCTACATCCAGGCATGATTTATGAGCACATAAAGCAGCCTCATTTCCCTGGTTTGTTGAAGGTCAGCTCAGTGACTTTACAGTCATTTTGTCAGTTGTTTTCTGTCCGTCACTCATACACTCCGAACAACAGGCTCTGCTGTGATCTTATTATGGGGCTTGGTCACATTTGCTTCTCTTGATTGACACATCTGTGATCTTGTCTCAACAGGAGCCTGTACATGCTCTCACCATAGCAACAATCCACTTGGATCAGCTGATAAAGGAGCCTTGTGCTTCTGTGTTCATTAGCTAAATGTCAGGAATCCTCTGCTGGTTCTGCTCAGAGAGAGGTGGACTGACAGAGCTTGATGTTTATACCACATTCGTTTAAGGAGCCCATCCATTATTCATGTTCTCATTGGAGGTTTCTACAGGTTTCAACAGGCTTCAAGCCCATCTGTGTCTAACAAACTGAATTGTCCAACATGCTCAAAGCCACAGGGATTGCTTTGAAGATTATCCATGACCTCAACTTTTGAGTGCAAGTGTGCGTGTGTGTTTTTAAATCTTGCATAGAAATGAACCAAACCCTACAGTCCCTCTTCTCACCACCTCAGGGTTAAATCTGCTCGCTGCCATGCTTGCATGTGACTGCCCCCCTCCCCACCTTAAGATCCATCTTGTTACAGGCCTGTTCGATCATTAGTACGCTTATGAGAGCCAGGTCGCAAGAATCCAGCCTCGTTTTAACCTACATACCAGAACCCGGACTCACAAACACACAGCGGCTTGGAAGCCAGCTCACGTGCGCTCATACACAGAAGGCCAACTTTCTGTCTCACTCTTACAGGAAACAGCAGCTTAAGGAGGAGGAGGGGAGTCTGGAGAAACAGGGAGGAGAAAAGATTTCACATAGCATGGGAATGGGCCCAGAGGAAAACACAGCTCAGACTCCAGATGTGGAAACACCCTGAACACACATACACACACACTCACACACACACACATACAGAGACACACAGATAGGGGAAGGAGGAGGTAATGAGGGTCATAAAACAGCTCTTGGAGCTCCGCTTGGCGTCTCGTGATTGGTCGGTTCGTGGCTCCAGTGAACTCATTTTTTGGCAAGCCCACCGGCAATCTTCTTCAATAAACAAACAAAAGACAAAGAAACAAAGGCACGAAAGTATCAACAAGAGAAAATGAGACTGACTGTAATTATAGAGAACAACTTTTACTGACTCAGAAACACCAGAAACATGGGATTTTTAAAGAATGACGTTTTTTTTTTGGCTTGAGTTTGGTTGTAATTAGAGTTGCCTGTATGTCTACCAATCACACACAGATCATGCTGTTGTAAACATTCCAGCTGTCTCAATCTGCAGCATTGTCTTGTTTAATGAGACTAATGACATCAGCTTTACCATTTACATTCTTTTCTGAGTTGAGTATGATCAGCGGTCACTTATTGAGCAGAGTCTGGCCAGTGTTATTATGACAGACAACTCGATATGACAATTAGCAGCAAACATATGTTGGCCTCCAGAGGCCTCAAATATTATGCACACAAACATAAACTGTGAGTGCTGAAGGCAGCAATAAGAAGGCAATAATATCTGAAATTTTAATTTTATCAGCAGATTTTTTGTCTTTTTAAAAAAAAAAAAAAAAAAACTGCTTTTTGATCCAGATCTAAATCCAAATACACCAGGGATGCTGCTTGGGGAATGCAGCCATATTGTTGGAGAAAAAATAATCACACCCATCATATTTGGCCTCTGAACAAGAAGGAAATGTGAACAGATTTCAAATGAGTCACAGTCATGACCACAAAGGTATCTCTCATGTTGGTAAGGTAGCGCCACCTAGAGAGGAAATGCCATTATTTTTTTCAGGATGGCGAAGACTTGATACGTACAGGAAATTAAGTGTTTTTAAAAGGGTTTCATGTTAAATACTTGGAGTTTGGGGTTGGGTTTCCCTAGTAAATTAATTCTGTAGGTGGTGGAAAAGGCAATGACAAAAAATAATTTTAGGTTTTACAGTTCAGGAGCTGAAAGACAATATGACAAGAAAAAATAGGTTAACCGTTCTTCCTCTGTCCTTGGCCTAAATTTCCACAAAGACAAAAAATCCTTTTAAATCTTTTTTGTAATTTTTGAGCTATCTTGCTGACTGTCAGACAAAAGTGCTAAATCAATGCCCCCTCTGTATGTCATCAGGAGAGGAATTAAGTCGTGTCAAAACAGTAAAAAGGAAACAGCCTCTCTCTCTGTGGCAGAGCATCAAGTTGGATTAAACATGGTTTAAAGTGAAAGAAGGATCCTTGAAATTTGGATCCAATAGAGAATATTTGTCTTAAAATTTAGTCAACACCCTTACAGCATTGACAGTTGACCCTGTTGATAGTGGGACAGCGCCGCCCTGTGTGTGAAACCTGTTGAAACAAGCTGTGTTTCTCAAGTGCCGAGCACATGTTTCTTTTCTTTCAGGAGCTGCAAAGCAAGAGCAAAGTGTGTGCCAATGTGTTCTGCGGGGCCGGCAGAGAGTGTGCTGTAAATGAGAAGGGGGAGCCCAGCTGTCTGTGTATAGAGGTAAGTGTTGCGGTTACTTTAAAAAAACGAAAAAAAAAAAGGAGTTGAACTGTAAGAAAATTTGAAAATTGTTTGACTTTGAACTTTCCCCCAGTTTTCAAGTCACTGTTATTTTCCTTTTTCCCTTTTTCTTTCCAGAGCTGTAAGCCCCACAAGAGGTCAGTGTGTGGCAGCAATGGCAAGACCTACAGGAATCACTGTGAGCTCCACAGGGATGCTTGTCTGACCGGCTTGAAGATCCAGGTGGCCCACGATGGACACTGCCAGGGTATGAACAGCAGCAGTAATGGCTGTTTTTGAGCTTCCACTTATACTTAACCTCCTTCATCAGTTAATGTTTGTTTCTTAACATTGATTATTACTGTCACTCCGGTAATGCTTATAAATTACACCTTTAAATGTGGTTGAGACTAATAATGTTAGCACTAATTACTAAAAAGATGGATCTTTTTAAGAGCAATAAAGTGCTCTTAACAAAGGTTATAGCCTAAGACTATGGATGGTCTTTCTAATAAATTATATTACTGTGTTAAAGACCTGTGAGTATTGCAAAGAAGGGACTCAGTGATCCACTGTGGATAATGATGTGGATTCTTGTCCAGTAATACAAGAAAAAGGTGAGGATTGGCACCAAAACCAATCCAGTGTGTCAGACAGGTGCATCTGTGTTCCTAAGGTTTGTGTTGTTGTTGTGAGTCAGGTGTTAAATGCAGGCTCTAATATTATTGTCCTATTTTATTGACTTGGCTACTTCAGCAGTGGTCCAATGTGGACTGCAAACTCTTGAGTTTATTATGCCGGCATGTCTTTTTGCTGACCTGCTCGTGATCTGGTTGCATTTAGATTTGTCATAGGTGTGAGGTTGAAAGTCCAAAAAGCATCCCTTCAGTGGAATGGCACTTGGCTCACCTGACGACATAGGGCCACGTGTCAACTGGTGCAAGTGCTGATAACATTGTATATGTACAGCTAATTGAACTGATTAGTGCGTGATCTCTGAACTAGCTCATGGGGCTGATATGCGAGGTGACTGGGTTTATAGTCAGTCATACAAGGCAACCCAAGTTCTCGACCTATCTATTATTGCATCTAATATATGTGTCTTATCTTAATTGAATTTGTACTTTTTACACTTTGCAATGTCATACTCTTTGTGTCTCCACTAGAATAAACATTGATCTAAGCTTTGACAGACAAAGTAGATAGAGAAAATAGTTATGTCACACAATTCTCTTTACAGACCTTTGACCAAGTGCTTAATGACAGTGGAGTGCTAAGTCAAGTCCCAGTAATCTGAATTAACTCAATGCTGTGAATTTTTTTTCTCTTAAATGTTGTTCTGTCTCTCTTAATCACTTTCAGAGAAGAGAACAGAGCAGGCAGCTGCCAGCCCAGGTGAGTTGTGAATGTGATTGTGTGTGTATGTGTGTGCACCCTTAGTTGTAATGCAAATGTATAGAAATGTATGTTTCTACAACTCAAAGTTTGAACAGTCTTAGCGGATTAATTAAAAATCGAAATCAAATTGATTTTATTGGTGTTGACTTAAACTATGTAAATTCAGAGTTTGATGTAGCTCGTGGTTAACAGATGAGTTAAGCTAGGTCTGATGTTCACATTTGTCAGTGCAGTCAACAGTGGATCCAACGATCCATTTCATTAATCAATTTGTTGCTTAATTTATATTACAGACAAAAATGTTTATCATTTCTGACTCCAGCTCATGTGTATAAATCTGCTAGTTTTCTTTGTCATCTATAATAGTAAATAAATGAAGAGTTTGGGTTTTTTTGATTGCTGGTTGGACAAAAGCAGCACTCTGAAAACATATTTTTGGGCTCTGGAAATTTGTGATGAGTATCTTTTTTAGTTGTTTTGACATCAAATAAACCAAACTATTAATCGATTAATCATCAAAGTGATGGCTCAGCAATCACTGATGAAAGTAGTCATTAGTTACAGCTCTAGCATTAATTGTATTTTATGTCCTAATGGCTAGAACCAAATGAACACGGAAATAATCATCATGAAACAGCGTGTGAGATAGGTTGATTGATTTGTTTCTCTGGATTATTTTATGGAATGCTGTTGACCCATGGGAATGCTCCTGCCCCTGCAGTGGTATGCTATGCTGCTGACCGCAATGAACTGAGGAGTCGTGTGATTCAGTGGCTGCAGACTGAGGTCGTCCCAGACGGCTGGTTTGTCAAGGGATCCAACTTCTCTGATATCCTGCTCAAATACTTCAAGGTAAGCTTCTTTTCTGTGTTGGACAGAAGAGACGTTGGTCTCAATTAAAACACACAACTGCTCCTACGCCAGTACTTCAATAAAATACCCCATTCATGTGGGCCTCCTCCAGCCACCCTGATCCTCAAAGCTGCCTCAGACTGTGCATATTTATTCATGTGACAGATCTCTGAAGCGTGTCAGCTGATGGTTATAATTCAGTTTAATGAGGATCTCTGTCCTGCGAAGGAGGACCCCTGCCACTCTATGGACTGACATGAATAACATTAAAGCAGAGGAGCAGATGGTTTTCCGAACAATTTGTATAAGCAGCCATATTTACTTGTGCGCTGTTTCACGTTATGAAGATATGCAGCACATTTTCAGATCATACATACTTTATAACTTTACATCACATCTCCAGATTGTATTCTGTTCATCTTTCATTCACAGATTCACCACATGCTTATAATGTTTTTTTAGGCTGAAAAGTCCACCACTATTGAAGAGACAATATGCAGAGCCAACAGGCTCTGAGGATGTATGCCTAAAGTTACTAAATCAAACATTTTTCTCATTCTCTTACACACATTTGTGCTACAGCAAAATTCCAGAATATTAGAATATAAGCACATGCTGCTAGTAGAGCTGCTACTTTAGGTGCTCTTGTCAAATTGAAATCACTGAACAAGAGAGATGTTTTGTCATGGCAACGGGGGTACTCCAGGTTTATTTTGTGGATGCTGACTCAGAAACAGCAATGATTTTTGAGTAATGTTGCAACATACACACACGTGACTCAAATTGATCAAAATTCAGTGTGACCCCTGAAGATGTAAAGTTGCATCTGTTCATGTTTCTGCAGTCATATGACAACGGTGATTCCCAGCTGGACTCCTCAGAGCTGCTTAAATTCATCCAGCAAAATGAGTCAGTTGTGGAGTTGCAGTCCTATGCAGACCAGGAGAGCAACAAACTGCTCAGGTCAGTGGGTTTGTGATTTGCATGCTTATGTGTGTTTTAATATCAGCAGTATTGCTTTGCCCAAAATCCAATTTCTTCCAGCCTTCATAATCTTGACTTTGCTTCTATGTTAATTCATGCACATATGAATACAAATATACACATGTGTATGTTGTGTAGGTCACTGGAGTCTGGGTGGAAAGTGCAAATTTTAATTAAAGCCTCCTGTAGGGGGCTTACACTTGCATAACCAACTACCCTCTGTGGAATAAGAAACCATAAACTATTCATCATTTCTTCTGTATGCTTATCTTCTGTGTTTATGGTCTGTTGTGGCTGTATGGAACTGCTCATATTTATTCTGTTTGCATGTTTGCATGTATGTTTGTTCTTCCCAGGAGCCTGTGTGTTGATGCCCTTATTGAGCTTTCTGATGAGAATGCGGACTGGAAGCTGAGCTTTGATGAGTTCCTCAACTGCCTGAAGCCTGGCTTCAATCCACCAGAGAAGAGTAGGCTTATAGCCATAGTTTGTAGACTTTCACATAATGTCACATGAAGTGAGACATCAGTAGACGCAGTGTATGAATGTGCTGAAGTAAGGTTAGTCAGATCGTCCTGGCACCCAGGAAACAGTGGAAATAAGCCTCAGATTGCTCCTCTTTACAAAGTACTGTGGTAACCCCTTTAATTTGCTTAGTCATCCAATGTTGCTAAAAGTTTAGAGTAAAGTTCCCAGGAAGAGGAGAGAAAACATTCACTACGGAGCACTGAACTCTGCTTCACCGCACTCAAGGACACACACACAAACACGCATAAACATTTGCTTGGTTTTGTTAATTTTTTCTTAAAACATTCCTGATTTACCACATATCCATTCATTCATTGGTCATAGACGTCATTCATTTCAAGCTCAAACAATTCAAAAGGATGATACAAGTCTTATAGGTTTTGGAAAAGTCTTTTTTTTTTTTTTTAAATTTGTGACACAAGCTTTACAAGTTCTCCTTAGTGTGGGCATTTGCATATATGCTGACTTTTCATCAGTAGGCTGAAATTAGCCATGGAAAGACACCTTTAAAATGAAGATACTGGGTGAATAATGTGGCATTTTGAAATGGTGACAAGTCTTGGTCAAGGAGACTGATTGCAATGCAGTAATGTTCAGTTACCATTTTGCTACACTCCATCATCTTTGGTCTTGGCTGAAAATTTGGTCATGTGTCTCTGTGCAGAATGTGCCTTGGAGGATGAGACGTATGAGGATGGAGCAGAGACCCAAGTAGAGTGTAACCGCTGTGTTTGTGCATGCGGCAACTGGGTCTGCACTGCTATGACCTGCACTGGTAAAAATACTCAAGATGCTCTTTATGTTTTTTTATTTTTTTGATCATTTTCTCTTACTTACGCATTAAGACAAATGCCTCAAGAGCATTTATGATGACTGTTATCTGTGCAGATAAAACGTCAGCTGTGGGAGAGTCCACAGACGCAGGTGCAGAGATGACTGAGGAGGAGTGGAACCTCCGTGTGGCCGAGCTCAACAAGCACCAGGTGTGTCTTTGCTACATTAAATAAAATCTTGTAATTAAAAAAACAAAAAAATCAATCCCCTTAATCAGAATCAGAAGTGCCACGCCGAATTTCTCTACAGGACAGGACAAATCACTGGCTCATCTTTGCCCCAGGCTCTTAGGATTAAACTTGGTTATAAGGTCTGTGTAATATCACTGGCATGAGATAGAATGTCAGTGTCTGCTTTTAGATTCTTTCAGGATATAACCTGGATTATTTGCAATGTGTTTCTGGACAAAAGAGCGTGTGAAATTGAAGTGCTCAGCCAGCACAAAACAAATCACAGAGGAACTGGTTGGTGTAAATTTTTATGTGACTGTTTACCAACCTTGCACAGGTGAGTGAGCCAGTGTATCAGCGGCTTTATGACTCTTGGCTTGAACAGTGAAACAATAACTTAATAGCCGTGAAATAAAGCATTGTTTTTAATTGGATCAATAAAATAATAAAAATATAAAATGAGCATGGATATGAGATAGAGGTCACGCGACTGAAAACGGAGCCAAAAAATGATCGCTAACATTTTCCTTTTGTTATAAACTAGGATATTAGTCAGAACTATCAGCAGTTGCATTGTGGATAATAAAGGCGTCTCTTATTCTGCTGCATTCATTCAGGTTTTTTCTTTTAACTATTCATTGTGAGTCAATGTAATTCTAAATCTTTGAGGTACTTTTTAAATTTTTCTATTATTAATTTATTTAAATTTAAAAAATTTTTGACAAAAATGCCCCAAAAAAGTGCTTGGTATTATTGTCTGTTCCCACAGAACATTATGTAATGTTTGCTTAGCCTATATGTGTGTATGAGAGCATGACGCTCACAAGGTTGAACTAGGGTTCTGGCTTGAGGCCATGCCTGAGTCAGCAAGAGTCAGCAAGGTCATGTACTCTGTACTCCAGAAGGGCAGCTCATTTTTCCACTGAAAACAAATGTGGCTCTGTGGTACAACTTTGGTGTGGTGTGGCCAGCTGTACACCATACTCAGTCATGAGGATTTTACTTTGAGTTACAAGGTTATTTTTTAAAGATAAAGCATTCTAGTGATATGCATGCATCTGAAAAAGTTAAGAAACAAATTTAAAGTCATACAGATGCTCATATAAAATTATACTATCATTATTTATTCATTATATTAACTGACACAGTAAATGCCATTTTGCTATTTTTTTTTGGTCATTTTCTGAATACAGGAAACAGTTGAGAAGATGAAGAGCAGCACAAAGGAAGCCTAAATAAGGACGCAATACAGGAGAGGATGCACGTCATCACCCTTCCTCCATACTTGATTTACCTTGCGCCCATGTGTTGTTATTAAACTGACTTTTCATGTTTCTCTGCTATGTTAATTATTATACATTTTTTTTACATTGTTTAAGTGTTTGTGTTGATGTTTGTTAGATTCAGGGGCAATCGAAGAGTATTATAGGATTCCCTCATGTTCAGTACTGTCATATTTGTATTACTGCGCCTCTACACCAGCCCCAGGGCTATTTTTACTACAATCCTTATATTTTTACAGTTATTATGAAAAATAATTGAAGTTGTCACTGTTTTGGATGATGAAAGTCATTGTTTGGGAAGGTAACGAAGTCAGGAGGTGGGAGAACCAAGCTGTTGAAATGAGGGAGTTGTTGATTACAGAAGAGGCTGACAACTTAACACCTGATGCAGCATGTTTTTCTGTCCCCTCATAGGCTTTTACAGCCTGTATGTTGGTTAGAGAAATTGGGATGAGACAGCAGAGTTGCAAGTGATTGTTTTTTGCCATTTAGAACTGCCACAGTAGGCCACTACTTGACCAATGCACTTCTCTTTTTTCTCTCTAGCTTTCTAAGGCTTCAGTTTACCACAAGCCTGAAATTTGTTTATAACTTACTGCTAAAATAATAGTTTTGCTGCAAAATGTTTGCTTCAATGTATAGTATGTCATTGGCTTGAGTTAAAACTCAGTCTTGTTACCATGTTATGCTCAGGCAAGTCTCCCTGGTGCTTTTTGGTCAAACATTTCTTCGTCTGTGTCTTCCATTTCTGAGACATAGCGATCCATCTTTCAGTGTAGAGTAGCACAACTGCACCCAAGTGAGACCTGATCTGAATATCACATGGTGAATACTGAAACCAAAGTCTTGATGTTTCAATGATGTGCAAAACTCTCCAGGTAAAACACTACTCTGGACCCAGCAACAACACTATACCTGTGCTTTGAAAATCATTCTTAACAGAAGGACTAGCCTCACTGTCAGCTAAAGTAGCTTAGACGCATCAATAACTGGGTGCATTTAATTTGTATGTGTGTGTGTGTTCGATTGTGTGTTTGATGCTATAAAAGTGTGACGCGAGAGTAGTTTAGTTTGTTAATGTGTTTTATTTGTTAAAACCCTGTCTCTAAATTGGGAGATCTAACAGTATCAATCAGTGCCTTACACCTGCAAACAGTAAAGGTGTCTACCTTTACCTGCTCTTATGCCATGTGGCATAGCAAGAATGAGTGTGCTTTGCTGAAGTTTAGCAGTAAACTAGTGCTTGTGACCCTATCCCTGGTAAATGTCTGTGTGAAAGTTGCATTACTAGATTCAAGCTAAATCTTTATAATTCACTAAAAGTGCAGAGACTGTAAGGAATACGTATGTATGCCAATAAAGACCATACACCACAAATCAGCCTTGTTACTTTGTATGCGTCTGCTTTTATCGGCCACATTTCAGTATCAAACATTGTATGTAAAAGCAAAGAAGCTTCCAAGGGAGAAACAGATATAACTGTACAACTTAAAAAGCAATTTGAATCAGAAATTATTACACAAATTCCCTTTGTCCTCCAACGAAGGAACAGAGGAGATTTGTTTCACTGTTGGACTCTTCTTTGGTTGTCCATGTAGTTAAAAATCCAACATTAAAAGGTTCTGCTGCTTTGTGAAGTGGCATATACTGGTTTGATATATATTTCCTCACACAACAATTTTTTTCCATCGTTTCTAATTACTACTCTGTTGTTCTTGTTGGCATCACTACCCTTATCTGAAGTTATGCTTCTTTGTTGCAAAGTTACTTGAAATTTTGCTTTAAAAAGTGTAGTATGTATACCATTACTTATATATATTTTCAGGCTTGTAATGTAGACATGTAACTCAAGTCTAATTTCATATCCTGCCTAGTCCTTCCACAGTTGCCATGTGTTTTAAGAGTAAATGTCATTTTGATCCCAAATCCTTAAGTCAACTATAGCAGTCAGAGCCAGGTCCTCACCGCTGTTCATACTTCAGTGCAGTGCGAGGAAACCAATTATCCTGTAACTTTTTCTCATTCTATGCACGTCCAAGTCAGTCGAGTATTGCATAATGTAACAGAAGCGGGGTGTTGCATAATGACAGGACGGACCGGGCATGTGGCATAAAGGATCCCCGGCAGCCATTCTTCCTTTAATGTACATTTTAAAAGTAGGATTGCGCAATATGTAGCGTGTTCCGCTATACAATATACAAGAAAATGCGCAGAACCTGTTAAAAATCCCGTGATTATTGCTTTTATAATTTTACAGATGGGGAGACTAACCAATCAACGATTGCATGGGCGGGGTTTGTCCCAAGAATCAGCCAATCTCTAAACATGAAAGCTAATATTGCCCTGAAAGAACGGCTACATTGTAGGATGGGGACGCTGCATTCATTGTAGTGACATGCAGCCGAAGTGGCCTACCCTCAGTACTAATTTAGTGACCTAGATTTTAACTAGAGATGTGGTTGAATGTTTCGGGCGGGTGTATTGAAATCTTTTCCTTCTCGAGGTCGAAAACGGACAAGTCCTGGAGCTAACTCGCGATTTAAGGGGGCGCTTAGCCTACAGCAAAACTTCTGTCAGGACTTAGTTCACAGTTCAAGTTAGCTAAAAATTGCCAAAATGGAGAATCAGGAAGGGGCAGCGGCAGTAGGCGACAGTGTGCTTGACTTTTCCCGTTTGGGTTTGGACACTTTTAGCATTGACAGTACAAGCGATGAGAGGAAAAAGGACACCCGACAACTTTACCTGAACCACAACCGGCTGTCCTCGCTTCCCTCGTCGATCTGCCTTTACTGCAACCTCGAGTTTTTGGACATCAGCAACAACGGACTTTCGATCATCTGCGAGGGCATTACGCGACTGACCAGGCTGAAAACACTGATAGCCAAGAACAACCGCCTGGATGAGTTTTCGTTGCCCAAAGAGTTCGGCTCTCTGCAACTTGAGGTGTTGAACTTCAGTGGGAACAGATTTGAGGAGATTCCGCTTCAGTGTACGAAACTGCTGCGTCTGCAGTCGCTTTCAATTGGCGGAAACAGGCTGAAAAGTATACCTGCGGAGATAGAGTATTTAACCAGGTAGGTCACTGCGGTTACGAGAAATGGCTAGCTAACTTAGCACTACTTTCTAAGGTCCATTAAGCAACAGGGCCAGTCGGACAACAAGGGGCCGCTGTCACTTAGCTAACGTGCAAAGTACTGAGGTGGGAGAGCAAACGCTAGCTGGCCGTTTAACCTACTCGACAATCGTCCGTGACTAACTAACATATATGTAACGTTTTGCTCTTACACACGAAGAAAAATAATTTGACTAAGCATATCTGGTAATGTTTTTTTCTTCCCGACAATGTCTGTCAATAACTGTTATCCAGAAGGTAGTCTAATTTAGCTTGTCGCTCGTTCCCGTTAATTGGCACATAGCATGGAACCCCGGTGTCGTTACTATGGTTACCTATTGTGTAGTATGGCGTGAATTTGCAAAAAAACAGGCAAACAATTAAGCAGCCAATCCCAAGCTGTTGATTAATCAGCGCGTAAATGACTTGGAGATAAAGAAATTAGTTTAGTGGCAGGAAGTTTATGTACCGCTTTGTGGGTAATTTATCTCATGTTGCGAACAAAAGGATTCCCTGCTTTTCTTTGTCCTATCTGAAATGCTTAATCGATTCTTTTTTTAACAAGACCATATTGACAAACGATCCATTTTTTTAATTGATCCCTTTTAAAAATAGGTTTACCCATCTTGGCCTAGTTCCAGCTTCATTCAACAACTTCTGTGAGTAGATATAACTATCTACTCACAACTATCAAAAATTTGAGAAAAAAATTAGCAGATTAATTTATAGTGAGAGACTCAGACAAGCATTTAATTCTGGATCATCCCATTGAAAACTTTTTCCCATTTAAAACTTGTTGTGCCTCCTTGGTTTGCAATTGTCGTAGTCAGC
>JAQNCA010000005.1:8969293-8979548 GCA_029783725.1 Acanthurus tractus | reverse complement strand
ACAAGTGAAAACGTTAAGTTTACAGACTATTGTCTCCTTTTCTTCGAGAGCTTGCTACATGTGCTACAGAGTTTTATTTTTTAAATCTTAGCACAAGCTCTCTCCACCAAATGCAACCTGTTTAATTTCAGTTCCTGCATGTAATTTGTAGTTGCATTTTGAAAAAAAATCAATTTGGAACCTGAAAAGTTGGTTACAGACTGGAACCAAAAAATAGCAGGCTTTTCCCCTCGGAAATAAAGTGGGTGTGTTAAATTATACAGTTCGTTGTGCATTGTGCAACGCCCTCTGCTTATGACGCATCCTTGAGCTCCAAAGTTCTGCTCAAAACTAGTGGAAACGCAAACTAGATCACTTGATCAAGGTTCCAAAGATCCTGAACAGAACTGGCTAAAGCTTACTCATTTGGTGGAAAAACACCCTGAATTAATTCAGTATTTTTCATTGCTGTTTTTTGACCTCATAACATGATAGTAGAAACCAGAAACCAGTACCTGGGACAGTTAACAGAGGAGGATGTTGTCAGACTGACGTTGAACTCGTGTGTATGCCCATGTGCTGTCAGAAACAAGAAACAAGTCATTCTCTCTGAACTCTGTTTGCTTTCAACTCCATCAGAAAGACAGAACTTTCCACCATGAAGTCTCCACATATAAAATACATTGTGTCTGATACAGAAAAAGCACTGACCTGATTTACATACATTTAAATGACTGTGATGCTTCACAGAATCTAATTCCTAAATGTGAAATTAGAAAGTCTTTTCTCGGTTTAGTGCAATAAAATCTTGTATAAAATTACTTTCAGATCTTCCGTTTCAATAAACATCTTTTTGCATTCTGCCGGACCTTCTTAATGGGCTCAGACAATTAAATGAGTTACGGCTCAGACCTCCACACCCATTAATAAATCTTCTTGTAGGGAGCAGGGAGCTGACTGGATTCTCAGACGTATCTGTACTCAACTGGAAAGATGGCGCCATCCTTGCTTTTAAACTGGAAATTGTGAAAATAGAAGGCATGATTAGCCACTCATCAAAAGGTCAAATTAAGACTTATCAGATTTTTTTTTTTAAGGATTTTTGATTTCAGCCAGGATTAAAATTTCATTAAAAAAGTGGAAGCAATGTTGGAACAGTCTAATATGAAGTAAATCCTAAAAAACAAATGTGTATGTTTAAGTGACTGAATGCGAAGCTGATGACTGGATGGATGAATATCAGCATATTCTCCTCTTCTTTAATAGCCCCTCTTTGTGTCTCTGCTCCCCACTTATAGCCGTCAGTGGCGGTGACACTCCCTCATCAGGAATGACCCTGTGTGTAAGCTCACACTATAAATCTCTGTGACGACTTAATAACACCTTTATGCCTCTTATGGCTGGTGGAACGAATGCAGACATATTTCTGCCGGCTCACTGCATTCAGACAGAGATTTCCTTTCTGTCTTTTGATGCGATTTACCAGCCAGCAGGACAACTTCACCAATCTCTCTGGATCCCATCATCCTTTTTTGGAAAAAAAAATAGAGATGATGTGTGTTTCTCTTTCCATTAAAACAAGTGCTGTTATTCAGTGTATTTATTTGCTCTGTGGACACAGAGTGTGCCGCCCTGTCCCATATGCCACCCAGTCCCCCAGGGGCTCCTGCAACATGTTGCACCCACCGTCACAGCCCTCCTGCACCACACGGGTCACATCACACTCTGAAACCCATTTTGGTGGACAGTGGGAGCTGGAAAGCTTGAAAAAGGAGAGAGGAGGAAGGGGGAGAGAGAGAGAGGGAAATAGAGCGAGAGAGAGCACACACCTCTCATCCCTGACACACACACACACACACACACACACACACATACACACACGCCTCCCTCCCTCAATGCTCAAAAGAAAACCTCTGGCAGTCTGGTGAACTTTTCCTGATCTTCTCGGGCTGTCGGCTGAGAGTTTGACAGATTAAGTCGTGGGATTCATTTCAAGCCTGCAGCGATGGGACTTTTGTAGCGATGTTGGATAACACACTATCCAGCTCTATATCTTCAAGTTTTACTGTAGAGTTTCTGAGTCTTGCGCGATGGAACCTGGAGCGGAAAAAGGCGATGGGATCCTCAATGCGTTTTGGAGACCGAGGTTTGCGCTTTTATACTTTTATTTTGTGGTTTCTTTGCTGTCTTTCTCTACAGATCTGGATCTCAGTTTCTCTTGAAGCGGTCTGATTGACATACTTACTGTTTCATTATGCAACTGCACTGATGCAGCCGCGTGGGAGCACGTCTTTACGCATCTCTTTCTCATAAGGTCGAAAAAATACCTTGCAGATTCATCCGCTGCGAACGGAGATGGGATTTATTTCCATTTTGTTATTGCCTGTAAAATCACTCTAAGTCTTTTGAACATTGTGATCCGCTCCTCTAATAATTTTGATATTATTCCATATTGTGTATTTTTCTCAAAAGTGATCCAGTACAACAAAAGAGTTGCATTCACGCAGTTGCGCATTCCGTCAGGTGTTCTGCTTTAAGTGGCCACAGAGTTGTATACATTGACAAATTCAGATGAGTAATTTTAGGCTGAAGAAGCTGGCTGTAAAATGCACCATGTGCTCAGAAGTGACGTGCGCCAGGCCCGAGGCGGGATTTCATTGCCAGTAATTGCATTCTAACTCAGCTTAAAGAATAAACTTATAAACGGATTACTGACTTGGGAGGAATGTTTCAATATTGGCCCCTGAACCGGGCTTTACATCTGGCAGCGCCTGTGGTTACCCTGTGCTAATCTTAAAAGAGAAACAGAAAGATTGACAGAGCAATGAATCGGCTTTACTCCCTTTTTTTAATTGAATTTAAAATTTTAAGGGAGGGACAATGTAAAACTGTCTGTCTTCTGTCTTTCTGCACACAAAGACCTGTGAGGAGTGGTTGATATATTCGAGTTATATTAAATAAATGTGTTACAGTAAAGAAAATGGGCTTGAAAAGGCCCGACGGCAAGTAAGCAAGTGAAAGCTCACATAAACACAGGTTAGGTCCGCCCCTAAATTTAAGTAAGACATCCAAGGCCACAGGTAGTTCAGGTATTAGTTGCGGTTGAGCCTTCAGGACTTCAAAAGACACTCCTCATGACTATTCTGAACTGCCAAAACATGTCCATAAAACCTAACTCAGGCAGGGGAAGGGCCCTGCTCTCGTTGCTTACACAGTGACCCCCACGGCTTGATGTTGGCCGACCTTTGTTGACCTCTGCAGGGTGGTGGGTTTTCTTCCAAACTGAAACCTGCGATGGCTGGATTTTGAAAAACTGACGGAAATGCCTCTCTCTGCCGGCTTTTCCTGCAGGAAGCAGCACTGTGATCTAAACTTGGAAAGTGACGAAAGGACATGAACAGGAACTCCAGACATTTCCCAGATATGAAGCCTGGTGGGCTTTATTGTTCTGTTGACACCACTAATTTCTTGAAATGGCTCACTGTATTCTTTACTTAATTGCTCACACCTAGAAAATGTTTCAAAGATCTACTGTTTGTTGAACTACCACAGAGTTTCCTTCCAGTATTCAAATCCAGTTTAATTCTTAACATACATTTCCCACTCTGCTCTGTTTTGATTGCATCCCGTGATCCGACTTTCCCAGAGCAATACAGATGCCTAATCATCCTCCAGACAGTGACAAGATGTGTTGAACAACACACTACTCACCATGTCTGCCAATTTGTATTGATACAAGTGGTCGTACCTTGTCTCAACGACATGAAGCTGAGTCACTGTGGCGTTTACAGCGATCAGACTCTCATAGTTACAGCTCAGTATCAGGTGATACCATGCCGCCTAATTAAATCTGCAACATGTCAGTGCAGCACGGCCAGCCTCATAAAAATGCCTGTGGCAAGAGTGACAAACACTTTTTTAGTGATACTCTCGAAAGTTTATGTATTCAGTCTTACGCACCTCAGGTGACTCGGCTGATTGCAGGTTATGTCGCACTCAGTCAAACTGCAGAAAATAGCGTTGGTATGTTGCAGTTGTTACATTTCCTTTTGTCTCTTTTCATTTTTTCCTCGTGTGCAGATCTGTGCATCGCAGCAGAGTGAAACCTTGGCTTGTTTGACTCAGAGATGACGTAGTGCTAGTGGAAATTGAGGATAAGCAGAAGCACACAGGTTTACTGTCACACAGTCAGAGCCCTGGCTTCTCAGTTTGTGTTGTAGTGGTAAATAATTGATGCTTTATTAAGGCATTTTTATTCTAAACTTGGATTCACTCTAGCTTTAGTTTGTATTGCAGTTGTTTCTATCTGTAATCCGAAGCTTTTTTTTTGGTGTAATATCAGTGTAGTGCAAAATTCTCCCATCACGCCTTCTCTCAGAGGTTTCTGTCAGAGCACCACACTGTGGTGGTTGTGAGTCTTGCAGCTTTTCAGGGAATTACAGACCTGGAAATAGAAACAGAGTAAAACGAGTGCCCCTGGCCTCTAGTGCCCTCTGCACTGGCTCAGTTGCCAGGGGCACACGTTTTTCAGACATTTAAGGTGTAAAAATTCAATAACAAATAATAAATAGTTTTCCCTTTTGTATGGCTGTTGATCAGTTTAACCACGAGCAATGGGTTTCATTTTCACACCTCATTATATGGGTCATATCGTGTGCTTGTTCCTCAGGACGTGTGTGTGAAATCGGACAGACTGGGGTCAGTCATGGAGCCTGAGCTGAACTGCAGCTCCCAGTGTGATTCCTCACGCTGCTTCATCCACTCGGGAGTCAACAGGCAGGAAGGCCTCGACATTCTGCAGAGACTATGTGGTCTCAGCACGGTAACCACACACAATGTCACACACAAACACACACACGCACATACACATAGTGTCTTGTGTACATTTGAAGTAGTTCAGCTCCCAGAAGAAGAAGAATACAACTCAAGACTCAAGATTCAATGTCATTTTATCCTTATCTTACAACACAAGGATGTGAAAAGCAGTTGTACTTTCCTTCTGCTAAAAATACTTTCTTTGAGATAAAAGCTGTTTTTCTAATCTAGTGGTACAACAGGGGACACTGCGATACTTTCGTAGCTTAGGAGGGTTTGTCTTTTAGGATCCTTTGGGCACCTCACCTCACTGACAGAACTGATGCTTGTCTAATGGGTACATATGATGATCTGGGTGGTTTTAATCACCTGCTGCTGAGCCTTCCTGTCCGCGGTTGTGTACATCTAATGCCAGTTATTGATGTTTCCAGTCAGAATGCTTTTTATTTCTCCTCAGTAAAACGACCACTGAATTTCCATTTGGTCACCGTTCCCAGTGTCCATAGTATGTTGAGCGAATACATATCCATTAACAATGATGCTAACTAGACTAACTTTTTGTTTGTACTTGAGGTTTTTAAGAGAGCCTTTTCTACAGCCACACGTCTGTTAACTCTGGCCTGTTTTGGACTTTGCTGTGCCCAAAGATAAGCACTTGTTTCTGTTTAAATTAGCCCATTTTGATGCCAACCAAGATTCCAGTTTCTAGAAATGATCAATAGATAGTTAACAACAATCATATAATCTCAACAGAGGAGGCACTGCTGACCCTGACCTTGAATCACTGGCTAAAATACTCAAATGAATGAACTATGTTTATTTACCAATTGAGAAATCAGGAGCAAAGGTCTGAAAAGTTAATGCTTACAGACCAGTGACACTATGTTTAGCAGCATCTCAGTCACTGGTGCCTTTAAGAGACATATGAGCCCAGCAAGATGGGGCGGGCTCTAATTTGACTTTCCAAATAGACGCTTAAGTTGTAGAGTCACTCTTGCAGGAAACACAAACAGACTCCTTTCGTCTCAGTGTCACAACACACAGAAGCAAGGTGAGTTATTTCTTTGATTCCTCCCATGATTTATTTTATTATGGTAATTCATGCACGCATGGGTCTAAGAGTGTGGATATCATCATCACCTTAGGGGAAAGAAACAGTGACCAGCAGGGTGTTTGCTTTGTTATGGTAATGAATATGTGACAATACTGTATTTTAATGCACTATTTGGTACTATTTCAATGAGCTAAATATTATTTTAATTATTATCTGTTGAACTCAGTAGACATGAAAACTGTTGGGTGAAAATGAAGTATCCTGTAATGAAATGTAACACCCTGCGTTTGTTACTATTTGCGGGCATAGACAGCTCAGCAGGCACAACTGTTTTGAAAACCTAGAACTCTTAGTGTAGTGAAAAGAAATCAGGGGTCTCTTATAGGGACTGGAGCCAACTTATACCATGAATTTCCACCTGCTTTTCTCTCTGCATGTGTTTCCAGGTATGGCTACTGCTGTCAGTGTGCTGTCTGAGGAGCAGCTTCTTTGCCCAATCTGCCTAGACTTGTTCAACCAGCCGGTCTCAACTCCCTGCGGTCACAACTTCTGCAGGGATTGCATTCAAGGATACTGGCAAAGCGCTAATCTGTCGCAGTGTCCTTTGTGCAAGCTGAAGTTTTACTTGAGGCCTGAGCTTAAAGATAACACCTCCATATCCGGGTTGGCTTCTCAGTATAAGAAGTCACTGGAAAAGAAAGAGGAAAATGAAAGCTCTGCTGTCGACCAAATTTCTGGGCAAAAGGGAAAAGTTTCGTGTGATGCATGCGTAGTAAAAAGTGTCAAGGCTCTCAAATCCTTTTTGGCATCATGTGAGACTCGCCTGGACCCCCATCATGTTTTAGGAAACTTCAAGAAACACCAGCCAATCAACCCCATGATGAGCATGCAAGATAAAATGTGTAAGAAACACAAGAAGGTCCTTGACCTGTTCTGTATCACTGACCAGACTTATGTGTGCCAGATCTGCATCACAAAAGAGCACAGTGCTCATCACACGGCTCCTATAGAGGATGAGAGCAGAGACAGAAGAGCTCAAATTGAAGGGATGAACACAGAGATAGGAGACATGATCAAATGCCGACTGCAGAAAATCAGTGAAATCAATCGAAACGTTCATCTCAGCAAAAAAAACATGGAAAGAGAGATGGAGGAGAGTTTGCAAGTCTTTAACAAACTGCTCCACATAGTCCAGAGGGAACACGCCGAGGTGGTGAAGGTGATCGGTGCAAAGCAGAGCCAAGTTGAAAGCAAGGCCAGGGGACTCATCATGGAGCTTGAGCAGGAGATCGATGAGCTGAGGCAGAAAAACGCAGGGCTGGAGCAGCTCTCGCACACTGAAGATGACCTCTACCTTCTCCAGAGCTTTCCAGTTGTCTCCACACTGTCAGCCACCAAAGACTGGTCCGACACCTGCGTGGAGAGTGCTGTATTTGTGGGCACGGTGAGGAGAGCTGTCAGGAGAACAGCCTGTCAGCTGGAGGAAACAGTTAAGTCTGAGGTGAAGAAGCTGTGTAAGACTGAATTTCAGAGGGCTCGGCAGTTTGTTGTGGATGTGACTCTGGACCCCGACACAGCTCATCCTAAACTGGTGCTGTCTGAAAACAAGAAACAGGTCCATCATGGTGATGAAGCGCTGAGCCTCCCGGACAACCCGGAGAGATTCTACCCCGGTGTGAGCATTTTGGGTAAAGAGGGTTTCTCCTCCGGCAGGTTTTACTATGAAGTCGAAGTTAAAGGAAAGACAGAGTGGGATATTGGAGTTGGGCTTGAATCTGTCAACAGAAAAGGAGGAAACACGATAAACCCTGAAAGTGGCTACTGGGCTTTAGGGATGAGAAAAGACAAGAGCTACTGGGCCCTCAGCAGCACCCCTGTCTGTGTGCCGCTGGCAGAAAACCCGGAGAGGGTCGGGGTGTATGTGGACATGGAGTGGGGGCAGGTTTCGTTTTACAGTGTCGACTCTGCTTCTCATATATACTCATTCACTGGATACTCATTCAGCGAAAGACTCTTCCCCTACTTTAACCCCCGGCGTAATCACTGTGGGGTCAACTCAGCTCCTCTGATCATCTCACCTCTCAATGTCTAACATCAGCAACATCTCATCTCTTCCTGTCGCTCAAATGCTTTCATTTCATTTCATTTGTATTTTGTCATTTTTCTTTATCATATGAAAGTTAAAAATGCTCTAGCATGATCCTTGTTGGTTGCCTTAATAAAGTTTCTTTGCTCATCTGAATCCCGTGTGCCCCTTTTTGTTGTTTTTACACTGATCATATGCAAAGCTAAGAGCTTAGAACATATAAAAACCAAAAATGAAACACTGCACATGTGTATGAGCTGCATCTGTAATATTTTAGGCCTGATTTAAAGAGGTTTTGCATGTGCATGCATGTGTGCAGATGGCAGTGGAGCTCCCAAGGCGGTCTCTCTCCCCAGTACTGAGTGCTGTGGTGTGGATGCTGCTCTCCTGTGGCATCCTGCTGGCCTTCTGCTTCCTCCTCTTCACCCTGCGCTTCAAAAACAACAGGTGGATGACAGAGAAATTCACATTTATAAACACTCTAAACACAGCAGTTCAGAAACTGATCATATGTGTGTTTGTATTATTAGGATAGTGAAGATGTCCAGTCCCAACCTGAATGTCCTGACTCTCTTTGGAAGTGTCCTTACCTACAGCAGTGGCTTCCTCTTTGCCGTTGATGACCGAACACACCCACAAGGTGGAGCATCCACAGCTGTGCTGCAAGTAAGCTCCACAGGCTCCTTCAGTCCTTCATTATAATATAGGATAAACTGCTGTTGGATAATAATGCAGGACTCTCTCCTACAGGCTCGGATGTGGACTCTCTGTGTCGGTAGTACCCTGGTGTTTGGGCCAATTTTGGGGAAGACGTGGAGACTGTACAGAGTGTTCACCCAGCGAGTGCCTGACAAGAGAGTGGTATGCTCGCTTCACTGGCTTTAAATATTTGTGTGTATTTTCAGCATTGAAGACCTTGTGCTGTGTTTATTTTTGTCATTCATTTTCTTCAGGGTGGCTGAAATATACTTTGAATGTTTTTTTAGAGACCGGTTTAATGTTTACTTTGAATATTTTACACTCGTTTTGAGAGAGTTAAGATTGAGATGATAACAGCAGAAGATGAAGTAAGGCGAGAGAACATATTTCTGTTTTGCAGATTATCAAAGTTTCTGTATTAAACATGTCTTATGTATACCATTGGTTCTTAAATTACGTTTTCATATTTTTTCCTTATCACTCTCATTAAGGATGTCATATTGTTGGTCTTGTGTTGAGTTAAGCAGCCATCTTTTATGAAAAAGGTTGAGGTTTTAGTTATTTGAAAATGATGAGTCAGTGCAAAGGAAAACACCTGCCTTCGTGCGGGCTTCTTTCTCTGTCATGTTTGGATTCAGGATCCCTTTTCCTCACTATGCTGTAAGAGGGGGCACCTTCCCCTCATGTTACGTACATGTCCTCGTGAGCCCTTGGACCAGTGACAGAAGATGAACGCATTAGACTTTTGCTGAACGCCTCATATAACACTACACTAGGAAGAGATTTCAGTGGAAATATAGTCCATGAGCCTTTGGCAAACACATTGTGTTATCATGTCATTTTTGTTAAATCCTCAGTAACAGCTGTTGTTGTCAAATTCTGGCACATGTATCTTAGCGTTGTAAGTATGTTGATGCAAAGCTGGACCCACATACAGAATGATTTCTATGCATTTTGAGAATACACAAACTTAGAGGACCAACAAGTCTTGTACATGCTGTTTAACTTCCAACAAAGAATTCGGTATCTGGCGAGTGTAACACAAAGTGATGCGGATGAAAGTGTTGTATAATGACCAAATTAGTTTTGTAACTGTGTGGCACTGATGTGTTTGGTGACTGTCTGGCTCAGATCATCAGAGACATCCAGCTGATGGGCATGGTGGCCCTGCTGATCCTGGTGGACATGCTGGTTCTCACTGCCTGGAACCTCACAGACCCCATCAGGTGTTCTCGATCCGTCGGAGCTCTGGTCAAGGTAGAATTTAATGCTGGTTTTGTGTGGCTGAAAAGCAGTTTGTAAAAGAAATGAAGATGTTGTTTTACCACATTACGATTTGTAACACTGCTCTGTGTAATAATTCATTATATTTTTTGCTGATTCAGGTGGTGGAGGGAGACGTTTCCTACTCTCTGTCTCACCTGGACACCTGTTCCTCTGTGTACTCGGATCTGTGGGTTATCATCATTGCTGTTCAGAAGGTCAGAAATCTCTGCTCTATGAAAACACAATGAAAAATTATTGATTTATATTTCATCTCATGTGGTTTCTCTATGCAACAGTGCTTTGTTTCAACACAGACATGATAAACTTGAGAGTTTAGTCTGTTGTAAAAGAGAGAT
>JAQNCA010000005.1:8958079-8969193 GCA_029783725.1 Acanthurus tractus | reverse complement strand
AAAAAAAAAAATCAGTGAATTATTGATTTATATTTCATCTCATGTGGTTTCTCTATGCAACAGTGCTTTGTTTCAACACAGACATAATAAACTTGAGAGTTTAGTCTGTTGTAAAAGAGAGATTCCTTGATTTTACACAATTAATGTA
This sequence comes from Acanthurus tractus, assembly GCA_029783725.1. Classification (NCBI taxonomy): domain Eukaryota; kingdom Metazoa; phylum Chordata; class Actinopteri; order Acanthuriformes; family Acanthuridae; genus Acanthurus; species Acanthurus tractus. Next base: position 8,969,045 of record JAQNCA010000005.1, on the reverse strand, counting down.
AATTATGAACACACAGGGATCATTTTAAATGTTCCAGTACTCTCTGAAGAACTTTTCCTCCTTTGAATCATTTGTTTATTTGTATAAATAAAACATGACTGTTTGTTTTAAGCTACAGAACCTCATAATTTAGCAGGGGATTTTTATTCAGGACTTTTCAGATCTTTCAGCTTTTATTATACCTTGCTTTTACTGAGTGATGATTTGACATGATTTTAATGTACACAACTGCTCTAATTGCACTTGGATGGATGTTATAGACACTGAGAAGTCTTTATATCTGCTCAGTCAGTTGAGGGACACACCTTGCACATTGTGCTCTTGTCTGGTTTTATACTGAATAATGGTGATTAGGCCAGGTCATGTGATTCTGACCACAAAACTGGTATTTTAAAAGCCACCTCCTTCTCACACAAAGTTTACTTACAGCATGTTCCCTCTTAGTCCCTTTACCTGTACAAATCACGCGATTTAAATAAATTAGCCTCATTCCTTATCTAAATAACTACACAAGAGAAATAAAGACAAAACACAGATCAGCAGAATGAAAATGGAAAAAGCACATTCAGAAATCCTGTTGTAATATTTGAGAGTGATCTCTTATTCAATAAAAAAAAGTCTCAGTCATGTTTTTATCTACTGGGGGGCATCTCAAAATCAGGTCTAATCACTCTTAAGTTTATGTCAAGTAGGTATTTCACATATTCATATCTAAGTAAAACAACTTTTTTCACACATTCAGTTAGCATAGGTTCAGCTACTCTGAATTTTACAAATACCAGAGGACGAGATCATATCAGCCCTGTCCTTAAAGCTTACAAGTAAGTTTTGGAATTGATTCTAAGATTTAACTAATTGTCTATAAAGCACGTTTGATGGTTTGACTCCCAGTTACAGTATAATACTGAATTGCTGCTGAGTTACTATTTTCTTCTGAGCCAGAGCACCCTCAGGACCTCAGGCAGGGCTCTGCTGGCTGGTCATTGGCTCAAGACTAACCGTGACCGGGCCTCTGCAGCATTTATTAATACTGTTTCCTGTTTTGAGCCAGAGGTCCACGTCTTGATTCATAGTCATAAGACAAAATTTGTCTCCAGTGACTCCAAGAGATAAAAAGAACTCAGTAATTTAACATAAAGATAGTTTTTCTTTGTCTCTCATCTTAACTCTGTCCCTGATCATCTCTATAGGGTTGCCTCCTTCTCTATGGGACTTATCTAGCAGGGCTGACCAGCAATGTCAGTCACCCTCCAGTCAACCAGTCTCCCACCATCATAACAGTCGTCACCTTGGTCACCCTCTCCTCCGCTGTGGCCGTTCCTGTGTCCGTCTTCCTGCAGGCATGGCCTAACGTTGTCTACAGCGCTGTGGCTGGAGCCATTTTCATCTGCACACTGGCTACCAACTGCATGCTCTTTGTGCCTCAGGTAAGAATAAAACAGCTCGGGACACAAGTACAAGATGCATGACAGAAAGTTTCAAACTGAAAGCTCTGGAGAAGTTGCAGGATGTCTTCTTTAACCTCAGAAAAACACCTCTAATGTCTTGTTTCTGTTGATGATTCTGACACTTGTATCTAAAAGCAGAAACCACCATGGAGGGGATATTTTTTTAGGCAGAACTGTCATGTAACCATAAGATACTGTGTCTGAAAACAAGCATTGAAAACAGTCAGTCAGTCAGTCGGACAGGTAGAAACTGTATGTACACTGACGTATGACAGGCAGACACATGGATGAGAGAGGCTTGTATGCCTTTCTCTTTGTTTTGATGAAAGTAGTTAACTCAGTGAGTGATCGTGGGGCCCACAACTCCTTTTTCCATGTGCGTGTCAGTTTGTCATGTCTATCAGTAGAGTGTGACTCACACGGAAGGTGTTTATGAGTCAAAGTTACGTAGGTTGTTGCAAACGGGTTTATGACTCTCTAAGTGTCTGGCAGTGGTTTTATGTTACAATAAAGGAATGTATCTCCGGTGGAAAGGAAGGAAATATTTGAAGAGTGAGCAACACGATCAAACACACCTGGTCGGATATCAAATTGTCCTGCTGTGAAGGGTCAAATTTGATAAAATGTATCGTTCTTTTTTTTTTTTTTTTGTCACACTTGTTGTGCAGCTGACCCAGTGGCGGCAGTTTGAGGAGGATCAGAACAACCCGAGTCAAATGGCAAAGTACTTCAGCAGCCCCAGTAAGAGCCAGCCCTCAGTGTACAGCCAGGATGAGATCTACTACCTGCTGGGAGAGAACAACTCCATGAAAAAACTCCTTAACGAGGTACAGCATCATTTAAAAAAAAAAAAATGGATTGAATACAAAAATCTTATTGAAAATTAAATGCAATTGAACCCAGGTGCCGAATTTCCTCATAATTTCATGATTCAGATTGGTGTTTTTATTTATTGTCACTGATCGAGGTTACCCATCTCATAAACTTTATTCCTGGTGATGTCTGCACACAGAAACATAGTTTTTAATAACAGACATTGTTTTTCTATCTTTTTGCTGAAGCTATTACTAATTGATTGAAACTTAATACATGACATGGATGCACATGTGTGAACAGGTGAAATAGAACATATCAGACCACATTTGTATTGCTGTAATAGATAATGAAAACGCTTTCAGTATATTTCTGGGTTTGACAAAAGCTGTTTACACTGAGCATCATTTAGCTTTTTAAGTTGTAACATTATTGCTTCCATCGACCCACATGAGCCATATGTCTTCTCCTTAAGTTACTCATCTTGAACAATATGTAAATGCAAATGAATGGACTTCTAATAGGGTGCAAGTTTATCCCAAAAACAACTTAACAGTATTCGCAGCTACCTGGCTGACTAAATAAAGTAATAATAGGCCAAATAGGCTGCAAATGATGTGACCAGTGCAAGATTGCAACACATGTAGAAGAGATACTTTACCTTGATTTTTTTTACATCAGAAGGCGGTAGAGATACGTCGTACATATTTGATAACATTTTCCCTGTTTGTCTCCAAGTAATTAAGCTTCAGATTGTCTTGTTTGTCTTGATTTTACAGAAGAACGCTGTGATAGACAGTCTGCAGGAGCAAGTGAGCAATGCCAAGGATAAACTCCTGCGCCTCATGTCAGCCAGTCAGACCCACAAAGACCAGGACATGGACTCCTCCAACACCAACCTCAACTCTTCCTCCACTCAGACCACAGAGCTGCAGTCTGATGGCCTCTCTTCCTCTTCTCTACCTCAGAGAGACTCTAAATCCAGACTCTCACAGTCATATCTCGCTCCTCAACTGGCTGCTGCTGCTGCCGTTACACCGTTGTCTGAGCCTTCCTCTGCTCAAAACCCATCAACACCAATTGGTGCTTCCTCTCCTCTCCCTAAAGATACTAATGTGGATGAAAACAAAAGAGGTGTGTCTACCAGTGGTCTCACAGGTAGAGACACAGCTGAGACCAGATCAAGGGAGGATCTCAGGAAGCCCCTCCAGTCCTCTGGGTTACTGAGAACAGCAGAGGAAACAATTCACTTTGTCACCTCTTTACAGTCCCATAAAGGATTAAACCCCTCTCAAGTTGAAACTTTTAACAGTCAGAGATGCCTAACATCTGATGTGGGATCAAATTCAAAACCCACTGGTTTTATTAGCAGTGAGCAGTTGCAGGAGATCCTCCAAGAGCTGAGTGTGGATGCAGTCATGGAAACAGCACTTCGATCTCCCGGTCAGACATCCAGAACACCTTCTCAGCTGAAATTTCCCGAGACCTCCGCTCTTTCGCCTCTCTCCCTGCGAGCACCACACTCCCCTCATCCACCTGCTCTCTTCCGCTTTCCGAGCATCTCCCCATATGCTATGAGGAAACGTCGGCCGCCCTTTCACTCCCCTAGAAGAGGCCTAGCCTGCTTCTACACAGGTTCAGAGTTTGCTGGTTGTGGGAGGAGAAGGAACAACCTTGAGCATCAAAATCCCAGCAGGAACACTGACGGGGTCACCGTAGGTGGTGCTCTCCTGCAGGGTCACAACACTGACCTCGAGCTGGAGGAGGAGGAAGAGGTGGAAGGGAATGAAATTATAAGAAAATGTCAGAGATGTGTTTCAAGGTCCCACAGATGTTCAGCCTCACCCTGTGCAGAACACCGCCATGCAGCTCCACCTGATATGGAAGCGGGTGGTGATAATGAGCAGCAACACAGACGCATTAGAGACTCCTGTGGGTCCTGGTACTCTGACTCTAGCAGCTCAACAGACTACTGTTACTACCACCGCCCTTACTGTGACTCCTGCCTGCAGCGAGGCTCTCTCCTGTCCTCAGACAGCTCCTCAGACTCCTCCGACAGCGAGTACGAAGGCTTCACCAGCCTGTACCGCGCCCCACATCCTGTGGTGTTCAAAGAAGACATCAAACCCACCTTTGTATGATCCGGGTTTACTGCACTTTACATGTTCATCCATTTCCATCACTTGTACTTTATGTCCCAAGAAACTTTGTATAAAATCATCTTTGAGGATAAAACAGGCATTAAGCTCATTGTGGACAGAGCTACTGTGCATCTTTACTGGGAGATAATTTGACTGTACTGTAGCTTTCACTAGGAATGTGTTTTACATTCTGTAAGGAAAGAGCACTGGCATTCTTGAATCTAATACCATTAATGGCATTATTTAAAAATTTCTGCAGTCATTCTGCAGCAACATCTGAAGGGGAGTCAAACATTTAGTGTGGTAACAAAAAAACCCACAGAGCAAAATAAAAGTCTTTTCTGGAATAGTTGAAATGTGCACTATAATGTGCAAATGTTGTATTTATTTTAATATTTATTATCAGATATTTTGGTGTACCGATGAACTTTCTCCCTTCTTTTTATTGTTTTACATGATCAAACACATTCTTTGAATTATTTCTTCAATGATTTATTGTATGTCCACATTTCCGTAGATCAGGAATCAACATTTATGGCAATACAGCTTATTGCCCTAATATCTACAATTATATGTTAAACTACTGATAAAGAACACAACAAACCATGAATTTAAAGTGTGTATAAAATTTATTTATTTCATCGTGAAAGTACATCACAGCTATAATCAAATTAGGGAAGTGTAATGTTTAAATTGGGTTGCTTATTATCTAATCTGAGCATCTGACTTGAACAGACCTGAGTTTTTTCAGTCTTGGACCCCAAATCTTATATCCATGATCCATTTCAGGTTCCAGCCTGAAGTATGGGGACCGCTGGTCAGGACAACGCTCTGCATTTGTTGTCAGATGCTTCCATTTTACAGCTGGTGTGTAAGACGCCACACACACATCATCAAAATACTTGTCGAAAATCAGGTCTTTGTTATCATTTTTATTAGTTCATATGTAACTATTCTCTCAGTACTAGACTATTGCCTTGACTCGTTGAGAGTATTTATAGTGCAAAAGTCAGAGATCACTGGCGTGTGTGTCTCTTGTGTGTGTGTTCCCTATTGCTATTTGAAGTTAAAAAAAAGTCCACACCACTCCTCGTTCATCCTCCGTCCTGTTTTACTGTTAAGCCACCACAGCAACAGCAGCCAGACAGGAAGTGAATAAACTCTCTAGTGTATACAATTTCTATGTATAAACAACTTGATGTATGCATGGATTAACCTGCAAGGGTATCACGGGTAAAAGTTAGCTTCATCCCCCACACTCACATTCTCCCAGTCCAGTTTTTCTAGAGTCCCACAAGTGAACCAGTCTTACCTGACACTCCCCAGCCCCCGGCTTTATCTGTATGTCAACTAGCTTTAATGGTTATGTATATTCAGCCTGCAGGCATAATACTGACTGAATTATTAAACTTAAATTATGAAATTTTGCTCCTTTATAAGAAAATGCTTCAAATTTGGGTAAAAATGCAGGAGTCACCGAAACTGTCTTTCAGTTTTAATTGTACTTAAGTGGTGCATAATACCATACAATTTTGTAATTAATCAAACTACCCGAAAGTATTTGCTACACAGACAACATGGAATCTTTGGGTGGGGCAGTTGCATGCTTTTGCTCTGCTGGTAATCTAGCCTTGACTTGATGTTAAATACAGTGCTAAACCTGACCTTCACATGCCTTTCAACGGTAAAGGCAACATCCTCCCAGAACTGCAATATTTGTCATGTGACTTTTAGAATGAATCCTAATGGATAAAAGAGTTGAATATATTCAGGGGCTGTCACGATATTCCTGCAACACAAACAAAAACAGTGTATACTCTCCCCGTTCTTTTTTATATTTCCTTTTCTTGTTTTGGCCTCTCTACTTCTCTTCCTCCCACTATTTCAACTCTGTTTTTCTGTGTTTTTTTCTTCTGCTAATGGGAAAATGTGTGCGTTCGCCAGGGGAGGTATTGCTATATGAAGGGAAAAACGGTCTCACATTACTTCTGCTCTGCTGCAATGTTCTTGAGATGCTACTGCTCTCTATTCTGCATATGGACCATTGAAGGACACCCTGGGAGGAATTCCCTTTGATATAGAGCATAACAGATTATAAATAAACCACACAAAAGACAGAATGCCAGAAGCATCACTGTGAAGGAGGAAAGACTCTGCTGCCAAGCTAAGAGGAGCATTCTGCATTCTGTTCAGGATGAGGAATGCTGACATATTGAAGAATTTTAGATTATAAATAGCTGTCAATCTCGCAGACATTTCTTTCTTAAAATAACGTACTAGTCCATGGCCATCCACTACATCCTTAAACATTGGCTACAGAAAGACTGATAGAGGGATTATTTCATATAGGCCTTACTTAAAGAGTTTTGAGGTCACCGGAGAGGCATAAAGGGCACCACTTTGTAATATATCATCCTTTATAATGGGTTTATAAATTGTAAGATATTGCTTAATTAATGGTTAATAAATCATTTACAGATCCTTTGTTGTTCAGTTAAAGATTGTTGGGTCAACAGATTTTAAAGATCACTGAGACCAGTTGGCCTGTATGACTTCTAACCTTGCAATCAGGGCAACAAAGGATATGGACCAAACAAATTTACCCTTAACAGCAACTTCAAAAAGTTATTTATTTTTTTCATCCTGGCAACTCTAAATGAGTTTTTTTTAGCTGCTTATAAATTATTCATCATGCAGAGTAAAGGTTCAAGGTTCATACAGTACATGAACTGATAGTAAAATGCTGTTCTACCCCCCCCCCCGACCCCCCTGCCAGAAAAACAATATTGCATGAAAATACATAAAAAATGTAAGTAGCTTGAATAAGAAAAAAAAAACAAAAAACAAGCCAATGATAATAGCATCAGCAAGAAGAACCTGCTGTTCATTTACAAAGGAAAAAACATGCACAGTATATATAATGTGTCCCACATTACTGCAATAAGTGCAATATCACTGTGTTGTGGTGAAAGAATTAAGTTGATTGTGGGACTGAGCACATTGCAAAAGGAATGGCATGATGATATGCCACAGGCCAGAGGGGGAAAAACAAACATGGGCGTCCAATTTACTATTAATAAAATATTTTTTTACAACGTATAGATCTCTAGTAAACGGCACTAGAAATTAGCAGACTACTCTTTTCATAAAAAAGGTGAAGAGATTAATTTAACTTGAATGCAGAGTTGTAGTGACAAGGCAGTCATGCACATATGCACACACATAGACACATTATTAAAATTACTGAGCATTATGACAGTAATTAAATGTAAGAGCCGGGGGCTGCCTGCATAAAAAAAGTGTTGAGGAGAGCTGGAGGATGGGCTCGTGTTACTAGCATAGCAACTGTGCTGCATGACCACCGGTGCTTTGTGACAGCTGGGTCCATTTGAACTGACAGTCCCGTTTTGGAGCTCCATTGGCCGACAAAATCATCAATCGTAGGAGCGGATCCGCCCATTGTCCCTGTCGCGGCATGGGGAAAAAGCCTTTGAAGTCTCGAAGGCGGTGCTAAGAAAATTATGCCATGTGGTGCTCGAGAGCGCCGTTCCTATTGGACATCAGGAACAGGATCAACGCCCATTTCTAAAGGATACCCTCTCTGATTGGATAAATCGGCCACCCCAGATTCGCCGTTTGCGCGTTCACAGTTTTCCTATTCCCCGTCGTGGCTTACGTCAAAAGCGTGAACCTCCTTCCTCGTAAACTGAGCAATCCCTATAACCCTTTACGGAAGAGGCGTAGCTAACGTGCGCAGCGACAAAGACAGTGAGCCCGAAACCTATGGGGAAGAAATAAAAAAAGAAATCCAGTATCGTCGCACTCTGTGCTTAAAAACCATCATTTTCTGAGGAGATCGCCCCGCCAGGCCTCGGTAAAGACACCGAAATTTGACGGCGACGAGGGCGGTTTTTTAGCCAGCGCAGAGCCATTGAAACCGTTGAAGAAGACTGTGGCAACTGGCAGATTTTCCGTTGGACGGTCTGTAGGCTAGGGTATAGCGAGGGAGCCGCCATGGCAGTCGGATCATTGAGCCTCCACATCGGGATATGAAGAGGAACTGCATGTGTCCCGAATTGTCAAGAAAACACCACAAATATCTTTGATCCTCACCGGATCGGTACTCTTAATATCTGATCTCGTACTTCTTCATCTGTGTGAAACTGATTCCGCATCCAGAAAGAAATCGCAATTGGTTTTAATCGGGGGGCCACAGGGAGAGGCCAGATTCATGACTATTTTAGTCGGAGACGTATCTTCAGAGGCCCGCTAAAAGAAATCCTGGAATATAAGGAATAAATGATGCTGTGATTGTTCGTTGGTGGGAAGCTAATTAAGTGATACGAACTAGAGTGAAGGATCGTGGGATAAAAGGGATCCCTTTCTGCCTGTCTTCCCCTGTGATTTTAGTGTTATTCATTTACTGTCATCCTTTTTGGATGAGAAGATTCGGCGAATCGATCAGCTCTGCCGTTTAGCAAGTCACAGTCTCCCGTGTCGAGAGAGAATCAGAGGGATTGGATCATGTCGGGTCGGCCCAGGACTACATCCTTCGCGGAGAGCTGCAAACCAGTGCCGCAGCCCTCGGCTTTCGGCAGCATGAAAGTCAGCAGTAAGTACACCTATGTAATCTTAAAGAAGTCCACCTTTTTTTCCTACATGCACCAGGCCCAGTGTGGGCTACGTATCCTCGCAAAATGTCTCCCCACCAGCCGGGTGTGAAAATGTGTCAAGCGAGCATGGCGTTAGCTCCGGGTAGCTTAGCCCTGTCATATATCTGTGTCACTGACTGAGATTGGCCGCTGCTGAGTGGCAACGCGCACTCGCTCGCCACGGTGTAAGCACACACACCGCTGCGCTTTGACGCGCCGCCCGGGACCGGTCAGCCTGACCAGGGTTAGCAGGCCGCGCCGGGCAGGGCCGGGCCAGTGGGAAAGGTAGAGTTGGCGTTGGCCCAGAGCAAAAAAAAGCCAACCCCTCTCTTTATTATCGCAGATCCGGTTTGATATTGTCCATTTGAAAGAGGATTAGGTCTCATAGCGGCATTACTACGTAGCACCAACCGTATGCGTAACAGAGTTCAAGCGATAGGGCCGGTCTGTTACGCAACTGTCAAAGCGGAAGGTGCGCCCATAGTTGACTCGGGCGAAACTGACGTGATCCTGGAGAGGGCTGGTGTGCTGAACATACTCTATATAGGCCGTGGCAAAATCAGACGTCGCGACGACTGGAAGGAGTGTGACACAGAGTATCCTGTTCTGGCACAGTGGCACCATGCCGGAGCCTGGTTATAGGCTGGATGCAGAGATGAGGCACATGCAACTGACTAGGCCTAAAATTACCTGCAGAGCAAGGGAGCCTGCAGTGTTAGTCCATACACATATGTCTTTAAATTCAGCTATACATGATTTCTGCTTCTATTTTAAGGCCTGTCATGCTCACCTTTCCACCGCGTGTTTTATGTTAAATTTCCTTTTTTCCAAATTGGCTCCTAGAGCAGCCCATATTAATCTATATGTGTCATAGATAGCTGATACTACTAGATGAAGTGTTCAGGTCTTTTGATGATAATATTTGAATCATTATTGACAAATGATTGTTCTGACTGGAGACCTCTAGTTACACCCCTTTCTTATCTAGCATGCACACACATATTTCTGTGTGTGTGTGTGTGTGAGGAAAAAATGAGGCTGTTAAGGAATGTTGGTGGTGCGTCAGGACTGTGATGTGATCATGATGTGGGGTGAGGCCTGAGGCTGTCCTCTGGGTCTTGGCACTGGAAATCACTCAGTTGACGAGGGCACACACACACACAGACACACACACACACACACACACACACACACCCATCCCAAACCTAATACTTGCCCCAGATATGGGTGTTGAAGTGTTAGTGCGGTCCTGCCAGTATGTAACATTAATGATGTTGCTGTCAAAAGGAAAATACTGTACTGGCCTTTAAGACAACTCATTTCAGTCTAGGATTTGTCTAGATGTAAGAAGTAGAGGGCACTTAGTTGGAAATTTGTGACCTAATTATCTTTCAGACATCAGCTACCCATTTAGCACCATATGTGAGGCCAACTGAGCGTACTTTACATTACAGAAGGGTTTTTGCTGTGATTTGTCTGCCTGAATATTTTTCTTCAAGTGACTCATTGGGTAAGTCCCTGCGTCATTATCAGTCATTAAAGGCTGGAGAGGGAGGTGCTTAATTATTTGGGTGTTTTAAATTCTGATCTCTACTAGCAGGTGATGTTCAGCCTCAAAGAGGAAAATACTCGCTTGTGCAGATGTCTTCAGACTCACTAAAGAGGATCACCTGGGGCAAGTAAAATGTCATGTCGGGCTGTTAAATCTAGTATCTCACTTGCGTAATCATGCAAGCAATGAAAAGAAAATTCAACAGAAATGAATGATTTCATGAGTTTTAGACGAAAGTACCGTATTTTCCGCACTATAAGGCGCACCTAAAAGCCTTTCATTCACTCAAAAACCAACAGTGCGCCTTATAATCCGGTGCGCCTTGTATATGGATCAATATTGGTCACTTATGGCTACCGT
>JAQNCA010000005.1:8911897-8924977 GCA_029783725.1 Acanthurus tractus | reverse complement strand
GAGCTGTTTTATCAGGCACCCGTACTGGAACCAGGAACAGGTTTTGACGCCAGAACTCAAAAAAGGTCAGGCTGATAAAATGTGATATGAGAGATATTTTAGAGATGTGTTAAGATATGTTAAAATGTATTGGAATTTTAAGTAACTTTTAATGTATTTTTTGTTAGTTTTGTGCACTATCGTGGCAATTAAAAGTAGCTGATAATTAACAAACATTCAATTCTCACTGTCTCCTTACAGGCAACAATACTTGGCTGTTCATCCCTGTTGTTGTGGCAATCATTGTGGTTTTGGCAGGATTTCTATTTTTATTACAAAAGAAACTAACAATGTTGAAGTAAGACTTTTTATTTGAAGAAATTACTCCTTTCAAGCATTTTTGTTAAGCCAATAGGCTGATTTTTGTGTCTTCTTTCTCCCCAGACAATGTCAGCAGTCTGAAATCTCACAAAACAAACAAGCACCGGTAGGAAATCTCTCTGTAACTTTGCAGTTTATTGTTCTGTGTCTGTAACTGCAGATTTTGTTCATGACACCTCTCTGCTTTTTACAGGCAGATGATGTGGAGGAAGTGGAGCCCTACGCCAGCTATGTTCAACGTGTGAACTCAATCTATAACTCATCTGCAGATTTGTTCACATAAAATGCTGCTCATCTGTCACACACTCACACATACACTCACTCACGCACACACATACACATGGTTTTTATGAGAAACTGAAGGCAGGGAAACTGAAAAATGGTGAAATAGTAGAGACATGAAAGTGAGATGAGACTTCCGATAAGAGAGGGAAGCCTCTCAGCGGCCTACGCACTCAACTGATGGAACAGGGGATGCACCTGATGAAGTTTAGTGGCTCCTGTGCGGGGTACATGCTACTCACTGCTCTCTGAGGGTGTTTGGGTGTCATGGAGAAAATTAATAATGACTACAAGTGCGATGAACTGCTCAATTAAAAAAAAACTTCTCCAATCAGATGCAGCTCACAAAGAGACTACAGAACTAAAAACTTTTGTCATTACTATAAATATTATTGTTATTATTTTTACCCATATTTATAGATTAACTGTGAAGAGATGCTCACTCTAAAATGGATCTGTGCTGCAGTGAACCTATAAAAGTGCTGAGTAAAGAACACAGGTGTCCCTTTAGATAGTATGGATATGGTGATAATAATACATCCGAACACACTGGTCACATTGTTGGTCAACAAAATTAAAAGGAACACTGAAGAGGGCACAAAGAAACAAATGATTAGCTTGAATTTAAAATGTGCAGTTCTGGTAATGTTCCATTGGTGTAACAGAAAGTGTGAAAAAGTTGTTTTCTGCTGTCTGTTGTATATTCAATAATGGTGTAGACATACAGCCAAGAGGTAACTGATTGATTTTGAGTTTGATGATTATCAGCACTATAGTATCCTAATAAATGGTGAGATTCAAAATTTGTCTCAGTACTTTCATAATGATTGTGAACCAGTATTTGAAAAAAACTGATTATAGAGCAGGAAATGGAAACTGCAATGATGGACCATTCTGCCATCTAATGGTGAAGTTGAGTCCATCATCATGATCATGTGCTGTATCATAGGCCTAATAAGATGCCCAAATATTGTCCAAAATACAGGTTAGTCAAGCCTTGATTTATGATTTGTGACATAATTCACAGATGCTTTAAGCCAGAGTCTAAACTTTCTGTTTGAAATCTGGCTCTAAATCGTAGGCTGCAGTAACCGTAACTTGTCTAATTCTCAAAATAATTTTTTTTGTTGGATTGTATTTCTGTCAACTGAACATGACACACCTGGATTTTTTTCAGTTGTCCTTTCAATACACAAGCTCTGTCTAAGATATAGAAAAGAAACAGACTGAAGGAATCATTATCATGACTTTTTAAAATCAATTTCAGAGTTACTGTTGATGAATATGAAAGAATGATGAACAAAAGAAACTATGTCAGCTTTTAATCAATAAAAAGCAAAGTACATAACTCTGCTATTCCATACACTTCCAGTAAAATATATCAACAATTCTCATAGAGATACACCATAAAGGAATTAAACTTGAGTTTTGATTTTCTAATTGTAGTACCCTTGATAGAGCAACCAAATTGCAAAATGAGCACAAATGTAAAAAAGCAAATAAAAATATTTGTTGTGGACATGATTACATAAACATCACATCCATTCATGGATCAGACAATGTGGCACTGGAAGGAATTGCTATGTATCATGTCTGGACTGATTAAGCTCATTCGTAAAGGCTGCTTGAGGCAGTTCAACATGGGGTTAATTGTTCACAACTGAATCCTTGCTTTAAGGTGGAGCTAAGCTTTACCCTTCCACAACAGACTCAAGATAAAGATCAAACTTTCATCTTCAGTAGAAAATCATGTAGAGCTACTCACAGTAAAAAAGTTCACCACAAAGTCACCTTCTGTGAACAGGATCAATGAGCATTTCCTTTCCCCGTGTTGGAAAAATACATACAAACTGTGAGTAACACACTGAATACACTAATTACAAAGCATAGAAATAAATGCTGTCAAAATAATTTTAAAAATTTGACACAAAGTGCCCTTAAAGATCCTCAGTAAATTAGATCATGTTGTTGTTTCAGTAGTTTTTCAGGAGCAAGTGGGTTACTGTTCTGGAAGTGTTGCTGTTCTTGAAGATGTTTAAAACTGAAATTGTTTCTTAAATGAACAGCAAAAATGTGTCTAATACACTCTACACTCTAACTCTAAACAGTATGCACCCACTGCTTTTCAACTGTTTTATACTCTTAAAGTATCAGGAAACAGGAAATGACTCAAAATTAAACTTTTTTTTAAACTTTAGTGGGTTTTTATTTCAAATGAACATTGCAATATGAAAGTAAAATGTTTTTTTTATTTATTATTTATTGGAGATGTTTCCCCACAAATAACTTTTTTTTCACAGCTTGGTTGTGAGCTGAGCTTATTTCCATTGCACTGTGGGGGAACAGTATTAATAAACAGGAAGCTGAAAGATTATTTGTATAGACTGAACACTGTTTGTTTTGAGTAAACTTTACTTTATCAGTTTTCCTGAGTGAACACAGCGCATACTGAAAACCTCCTAAAAGCAGCAATGAGTAACTTTTGCACCTTAAAAAATCTCTTGCAAAAAAATCTCTAGAATTGCATGCTGCCTTACAGCCCTAGTGTTGGTTCACACATCAGCCCTCAGCTTAATAGAAGCCAGGCAGACTACTGTTCAGTTTGATACAATGGCCGAAGATAAGAGACGAAAGAGCACAGTGACAGGAAGAATCAAAGAAGAGAAAAGGGAGAGTGACCAGGCAAGAAGCCAGACTAGAGTTAACAAAGAACAGGCTTTCATACATTGGTGAGAGCTCTGTGAATCAGCTGGCCACAAGTTAGATACCTAACAGGCTATGTTGCTGTTGAACAGGTGAGTTATACACTTGTTTCAAGCTTTATGTCTTATTTGCTGCACTATACACAGTCAAGTCTTTTTTTCATCATGAACCTATACAACCTATCTCAGCAGAGTTATAATGTCAGAGTAATAATGTGACATATTATAAATGTATGGTTGTAAAGTGGTTGCACTTCTGCCTGTCAAATAGTTACTATAATCTGTTTCGTAGTTAATGCAAAGCAACAATTGGACTCAGTACATCGCTTTAGATTTTATTAACAACAGGTTGCGAGGTAACAGTCAGCTGTAATGTTATCAGCGTGCTCATTGTCTGATGGTTCACAGCTTAACCAGATGCCAAAAAATCTTCTAATCCAAGTTATGTCTTAACCTTTCCAACAAATAAATTAATCCATTTTATGCTAAAAAGTTGTCTCTTTCTTGTTAAACTTCAAGTTAGATTTTTAAGTCTGGAACTTTACAAACCATCTCAACTAACATTAGCATGTGACAAACTATCCTCTCCAATGTAATGTAAGCCTTTTAGCCACAGCCCACTGACATCGTGCAAAAATTGAAAATTAAACATATACAAACAGTGTGCATGCAACTGGCTGTAATGGAAGACACCAGCAGAGTCAAATTTGAACAAATTTCAATACTATTACTGTACCTTGCCAAAGCTAACCCTGACCTTCTCAGTCAAAATGGTTCTTTGGCTTCTCACAATCTCCTTGCTGGCTTCACAACAAATGCATGTTGCCCATGAGGGGGGGCATAACAGTTTAATTAACAACAATGCTGTTGCACTCAAAGACCTTTGGGTGGTGCTAAAGTGCGAATATATTCAAGTAAAATTATTTAAAAATTACTCTAATGGCATTGATTGGACATATATAGGCACCAAAAGTCCTTTATATTCAAAATGTAAACAGGAGAAGCAACACAATTGTTTGTCATATGTAGAGTAACAGCGTCCTCAGCAGAAAATGAAATTAGCCATCAACTATTTGCTACCAAAAGAGTGTTCAACTTGAGGTTTTAGGTAGAAAGTGAAAGCAATATATTTAGGAATCTCAAGATCACACTGCATGGATTGAGGTCACACAGATTTCTTATTTAACCTGATTAGATAAATCACAGGTTTAATCCCCCTATTGTCATGGGTATAATGATGATACCAGGATGTCACAACTTCCTGTTGTGCAGCAAACAAGGGTGATTCTCAAGAACCCTGACGTGTAAAACCCACTTTATAATTTTAAGAATCACATGCCTAAATTTTTGCACTGAGGACAACTAACATCGTTTCAATTGTTCTAATAAGGGTGCATTCCTTAATACACAGTTTGCATTTACACATGTGTGAACATCGTAAATTGTGCTATATCATGACATACTGAAATACTCACATACAGGGTGGTTTTGACACACACCTAGAACATCAGGAAGTGGTGTGCAGTTGCTACACTTTTATATGATCCGTGAGGTACAAAATGACAAACGTGTTAAGCCATATGACTAGACTTTCATACACATATCTGGCAATTTTTCACTGCTTCACATTTATCTGCATCTATGGAAGAGATCAAGGTAAGCCATAATACTCTCTTATCTTGTAGGCGGCTTTAAAGAGAGCATGAGGTGACATTTTGAGTAGAATGGAGCCATTAGTTCGATCAAAGAAAACGGTGAGGCTTTAGATTACAGCCTGTTAATCCTCAAACATTTTGTACAATAACCCCAGATTTGTACAATTCATCTCTTTGAAATAACAATGATAATGTCATGAGTTTCTTCTACAATTATATTGGCCTTCTTTATTTTTAAGTTTAATTGTTAATTTATTTTACCTCCTCTAAGTTTTTCCTAAGACATCAGTTTCTGTCACACCCATCAGTGATTAAATCCTGCTGCAGCTGGTCATGTCAAAGCAGTTTTACTCAGACTGCTCTACATCTTTACTAATGTGAATGAGATAAACCACCTTGATTGTAGCCCGTCTTACTTAACACTTAAGAATGAATCACTAACTACTGCTTTCTGACTGAAAAAAATCTGTATTACTAACTTTTTCCTTACATCCCCCTTCGTCTCTCTCAGGAACTAATCAAAACACCATTGAAAACCCAGGCACTCCTACTTCTCCCCCTGTAATTGATGGTAAACTAATTATACTGTTTTGGCTTTCTGTCTATTTTTCATAAAGAGTATCATTTTAAGTAAAACTGCTATATTAAGTAAAAGACCAGTAAGAGTATAAATCCTTATTCAAGACAATTAATGTGCAATTAATTTAAAGAATTTAAAAAAATGATAAGTTCATTCAAATAGAGAGAATTTAGTCTAATTTTTGTGTTTATTTAAAAATATTATTACAAATCATAAACTGTTTAAGCTGATTCTACTAAATATTTTGCACTTTGAAAAGATCATTGCGGAATTTATGACATTTAGTAGATCTTGAATATATGTTTCTAACCTTGCATTTTATTTTGAATGACCACACTTTAGAAGTTTCAGTTCATTTAAAGTAAAGGTGAATTAATTTTCCGTCAGTATTATAGCAAGGAAAAAAAGGTAAGTGTTTGCAGAGATTCTTTACAAGATAAATCTTGCATAAAATCTTTCAACATTTGGGTCTTTTAATGTCAGTAATAGCACATATAGAATGTGTTTCATAACTGTGTGCTGAACCTGTCATGCCTCCAGCCAGAAGTTTTATTTTTGTTACAAGCTATTGCTATTGTGTTTTATTTAGTTTTACATTTTTGTATCCCGTAGGTAATCTTTTTTCTTTTGGTGCTGCATGTGCTGCATATCAGGACTGTAGAACTGTGTATAGCTTGAGTACAAAATAAAGCCAAAATACTGAATGAGCAAAATCACTGCACCTCTTTGAACAAAACTAATATTTTTTTCTTTCCTTTATTTCAGTTGTCAGACATTTAGCTTTCAACTTGGGGAGTGATGTAGACCTAAAATGCAGCAATAAGACTTGGATTGAGACACTATATGTTATCTGGACAATAGAGTTAAAACGGGAGCCATGCAGGATATCCTTTAACAAGGATGGCCGGAGTGGAGACTCCTGCATGGATGGCAAGTCACTCCAGAACACATCCAGTGCTCAGTCATACCTGCACATCCCAAACTTCTCGAATGATGACGAGGGTGTTTACAAGTGTGAGTCAGTCTACAAAGGAGGAAGTGAAAATTATGAGATCAACGTGGCTATCACAGGTACAACTTCCCCCCTTTCAGAGATTGATTATTAAAATTACAGATGTATTCTTTAAGATTGACTTCTTAAAGGGTCAGTTTATCCGATTGAAAGTCTCTTTACCTTGAGTGACAACAGCTGCTGCAGATAGCTTTTCTTTTCTTGAAATTTTAAACCATATAGGTTTAAATATTCGATGGGTCTAATTTCTTGGTTTTTTTTTCTCACCTGGCTCAGTTCCTCCCACTATTTCATCCTGGCTTGAACCTAAGGACAACAAGATGGTGGCAGTGTGCAAAGCTGAAAGAGGGAAGCCGGCTGCCAACATCAGCTGGAATCAAATGGGAAACTCTTCGACTCTGGATATAAAGCACAACTCAAATGGATTTTTCACCACAGAAAGTCGAGTTGAGCTATCTAAAGGAATGGACACTGAAAACCTGAGCTGTTTTATCAGGCACCCGTACTGGAACCAGGAACAGGTTTTGACGCCAGAACTCAAAAAAGGTCAGGCTGATACAGAATAGATAGCACAAGATAATGGATTTAATCTCTGGGTTTAGTACAGAGGCCATATGTAACATATTTTCAAGTCATTTGGAGTCATTCAATTGAAATTTTCACCTAAGTATTTGTAAATGGGTGTTATGTGTTGTTTTATTTTCAAGCAGATTTTTTTAACAAACTTTGATCTTTGATCCCTCACTGCAGGCTCTGTTCTTTGGCTTCGCATCGTTATTGTTTTGTCAATCCTTTTAATTTTGATTGGCTTTGTGTTGTATACAACGATGCTCAGGTAATTTTCTTTTAATGAAAAATGACTATCTACTATGACATCTTGCATGCTTCTTTGTTGGAGTACTGAGCTGGTTTGTGTATCCACTTTTTTTCCAGGAAACCCCAGCAATCCAACACCACCTGACCATTTAACTCTGCGCTGGTAGGAATTTCTGTAACTCTTCAGTTTTCAGTTCTGTGTGTATTTTACTGCACATTGTGATGTTCAATAACAATCTGTCTATGCTCTTTTCAGACAGAGGATTTGGAGGAAGTGGAACACCACCCTAACCTTATCAAAAGCACTGTTCTGCCATGCATGGTTGTAATTAGACTATCATCATCATGATAATATACTGTACCACTATCCATATTAAGAAGCTAATAATGCACACTCACATAACATTACTTTTTGTTCCACATAACTTACATTACGTTACATATGAAACTGCTCAGAAGTAATCTTCACTTTATTGCAAGTCTGTCTTAAAAAATATTCGCTACATATGTACTTAAACCTGTTTTGCTTGTTGTAATATTTCCTTATGTTTGTATTAGCTTTTAAGAGGTACCTCCCTAAGGCATCTCCAATGTAAGTGACACGGTACAAAATTCACAGTTGTTTTAAGCTGGAGACTCAACTTTCTGTCTGAATCTTAAACTGCAGCAAATGCAATTTCTCTTACCCTTAATCTAATCATCAGTGTAAAGAGGAAAGAAGAAACCCCACTTCCTGTCTATGACTGTTAGACTGTTTTGTTTTTTAAATTTTCCATTCAAAGGACAATATTTCTCTGAGATGTTGAAAAGAAGCTGACTCAAAAATATATTTTTCATGACTTTTTAAAATCATTTATGCAGATACGGTTGACAAATACAAAGGGATGATGAAAAAGTGGAACTATGTAAACTTTTCATCAATAAAAAAGTCATCACATAACTTTACTCCATTTGTATGCTTTCAGTAAAATATATATACATATATATATATATAATATAACAATCATAAAAATACATAATAGATAAACTCTCAAGTCCTAAATATCTATTTGTAGTCTGTTTGGTTAGTTTTGCAGCTATTGTCAGAGACACTGAATTGCAAAATGAGCACAAACCCTAAAAGCAGATTAAAGTATGTGTTCATGACATAATTACATAAACATCACATCCTCCCTTTATGGATCAGTTAATGTGGCGATGGCAGGAATTGCTATGTATTATGTTTGGACTGATTAAGGTCATTAAGGTCATAAAGGCTGGTTGAGGCAGTTTTACATGGGGTGAAATGTTCACAACTGAAACCTTGCTTTAAGGTGGAGGTAAGCTTTGCCTTGCTTCATAGCAGGCTAGAGGCAAGGCAAGACTAAAGATAAAGATCAAACTTTCATCTGTAGTAGAAAATCATGTAGGCCTACTCACATTAGACACTTAACAACAAAGTCACTTTCTGTTAACAAGATCAATGAGCCTTTCTTGTCGTTTCACAAAATAAAAATACAAACTGAGTACACAAAAGTCTGAAGGCTAGAAATAAATAGCAACAAGATAGTTCAAAAAACTGACACAAAGTGGCTTTAAAGGAACAATTTGTCAGGACTACATACCATCAGATTTACAGCTTACTGCTGTACTTTTTGCCGTGGCTCCCTTTGGTTCTAGCTACGGCAGCAGTTAGCTTGTTAGCTCATTAGCCATGCAATTAGCTTGTAAGCTCATTAACCATGCAGTTTGTTGCCAAACTGATATTTTGATGTGCTGAAAAAACAAAACTGAAACAATTGTGTTGATTCCTTTTTCTAAAAAAAAAGATATGTGCAATATGCATGTGTAATGCAACACATAGTGGCTTAAAGGTTCTATAAAGGCAACTATGAATATTTAGCTGCAAAAAACGATTTGCTATGTAAAGAGTTATGAGAGTTCACTGTTGACTTCACTTCACTGTTCTTTCCTTTGGTGACTGTGTGTTGACATTATTGCAGTGAGGCCTCCATATGAAACTGTTGGCCCTTTCTGTCACTTAGAGAGTATTCTTTATATAGCATTATAAAAAAACCCACAAAACCTAAGCTTTGCCCACTTACAGTATATTTGACATAATATTTTAGGTATCTAGCATTAGCAGTGAGGCTAGAAAGCTAAAAGTTACTTTGCATTTAGTTAGGCCATTCTATTTGAGCTTAATAAATAAGTAGTTTCACTAAAACAACTTTATACTTTAAAAATTATTAAAGAAAGAAGTTTAATATGTCATTCATATCAGTAAAGTTGAAAAATTAAAAATAGGCTAGAGGACTAAAAATAGTTTCTTACCAAGTAGAGTATCTAAATAAATTGACTAAAATCATGCTATAGTTGAAATTTTAATGTAATTGACCTAACAATAATTTTTAGTCCATTATATCTTTGTTTGTCTTTCTAGCTTTCTCTGAACCCTCTTGCTGAGAACCTAAAAGGAGAGAGGAAGTGTTGCTGAAGGGTTTTATTTCTGTCTACAGTGGTGTTAAACAAAGAGCTAGTGGTTAAAAATGAAATATATCGAACACTAAAAGTCTGTCATTCAGGTCATGGTGTAACCAGCGTGGTCTCTGACAGAAACTACTGGATTCGTTATTTTAGATACTTTGCTATTTTTGAAGATTATGGAACTGTTGAGCACTTTTGCATGACTGGCTAAAATTCTTCAAGCCAAACAATTAGTCCAGTTTCCTTTGACTTGGCGATCCAAGGTAATGTGCTGTTGTCATGATGTTTTAAATCCAGACATATCAGACTTAAAAGCTGCAGATTCTCCTCCAGAGGTTGTGTTTCTTCTGTTAAGAGGTCTAATGTAATGGAACTTCGTCTACTTGAGAAATGAAGACCACAGTTGTGTTGAGGTTTAGTCAGAAGTGAGAGGACACATCATGGGTCTTGACCTTTCCATAACCAGCTGCTGTTGACTGTGGATGCTTGTTTGCTTTTTCACTTTGTCAATTTTTTTTGTTAAACTCGAGATTTGATTTACAGATTGACTGGATATTGGCACTTCAACTGCAAACAAGTTTTTGGATGGCAGCACAGACTATTTCCTCGTTTGTCAATAAGATCAGTCTGATATCATCCCAAAACCTGAATGAATTTTTCCACTTGTTTCAATTTACCCCATGAGTACATAATCGTCTTCACGTTCCTCCTTGGATGAGCACTCAGACTCAGCTCGAAGTGCTGCTGGGATATTCACTGTTGCATAGTCGCAGTCATCATTAGTGGAAACTCTGGGGTTTCTTGATGCTCTGATACTGCTGTGGTCAATAGATGCATATGTTACATCCTCCTTGGGCTGTCAAGAGTAAATACACAGAGTCAGATGGTCCTGAACAGTACTACGAATAAATTATTTCACTTTTTGATAAGGTGCTACTGCAGTTTGTATGGTTTTTTTATGTGTTTAGTGATTATGACTTCCTGTGGCTAAATAAAACAACCCCACAGTTTCTTTTCTAACAGCCATCATACTAATGTTCACCCAGTATGCAAATCAAAGCACCTCTGACAGGGCTATCATAGAAGCACAGAAACACTCTGTGTGTCACATGAAAAAGCTGGGACTGATAACCATGACGATTTCAAAAATAGATGCAACATTGACTTGGGCTGGTTTACCTTGTTATCTGTGCTGTTTTTATCATCTAGAGCAGGTTCCCCTGAAAGAGAATATGTAAATATATGAGAACACAACTGTAACTGAATTAGAAGTGCTCACATACTTTACTATATATATAGTACTATAAAAACATGTAAGATTACCTTTCTTTTTATTCTTTAACCTAAAGAAGAAAATATATTGAAATAATTAGATCGTACAAATACAGTCATTCAGATTTGCATTGAACACACACACAGTAATGATAACATCATTTTTGGATTAATCAAAAGACTGAAAATGTTCATTTAACTTATATTTCTTAGGTAAAAATGTCTTTCACAATATTAAGCATGTTATCAATGTCACAGAATAATATCTGCAACAGCTTTTCAGTGGTGTAGATTTTACCCAACGGCTGTGTTTCCTTGACAGCATTACAGACAACAGTGTGTGGTGCAACAGGAAACACTTTACACTTGCCTGCAAATCATCTGTCTATGTCCAACCGCCTGTGTCAGTGATTAACAGCACAGAGCGTGAAACTTTGCTTCCAGGTAAACATATCATATCTTATTATAACAAGTTTATACTGTGTTGTTCAGTTAGCTGCTTCTTAATGTTCAACCTGAGCTTGACAAATACATTTGCTAAACCAAGTCTATTCTTAGCTTGTAACCGCGAGCTATTTCCTTGCTCAAGTAAATGCAGAAGCTGCTTGCCACAGGGCCAGAATTTTTTTTAATTTAAGCTCTCCTATAGTGCTTTTTTAAATGGTGTTGTCCACATTAGCTTATGATCTAACAACCCAAGCTCTAAGTAAGTTATTTGGGATGTGAAAAAAGTTTCTGGAAAATTTTTTGGAAAAACTGCAAGTGAACATGTCCTCCTCTGTGCCGGTCTAATTTTTGGTTACTTACCCTGATGTGCAGCTTCCCATGATGAGCCCACAGAGTCTGGATGTTCAGGCTTTAGCTCTCAGCAGGTGGCAGACCCAGTGCTGGGCTGGTAAAAGAATAACCGTGAGTTCGATAGTGTGGAGGACACAGATCTCACTGATCACTCTGCATCAGAGTACACACAGGTCACAGTAGAAAGAGAGACAGAGAGTGAGAGACAGAAAGAGAGAGAGAGAGTGTGAGAGAGGAGGGAGGGAGAGAAAGACAGAGAGAGCAAACTGTTTGTTTGACATTTTGATTTCTTGTGTACTGTGTTTTAAATATTCGATGTTTCTAATACCTTACAGATAAACACGCACAGACACATCCACAAATACCTACACAGATGTTGTGGGGGGAAACTTAAGCATACTGAGGCGTAAGTTGACATTAATCTTGAATAAAAACACAAAATCATCTAACAATTACAAATAAAATAAATAAGTAAATACATATTTATTCAAAGTGGTGAGGATGTCAGCAGAGTTTTTGAACCTTTGCTTCTAGATGGAAACAGTGCAGACAAACTGTTATTATTTTGAGAGAGGTGACAGAAGTTTCCGCTGCAGATATCTGTAAGTTTCATTAAATCTATCTGTATCACTACAGCAGGGAGTGTTTGAAACCTTGATGAGGTAAGCTAACCCCTAACTGTGATGTTTGCACCTGTTGCCTTATTGTCTCATTAGCATGGTTGTGCAAAGCTTGTTGTTGAGGATGAGGAAGTGACTCATCTTTTTTACATGTTCATTGGAAAGTCAAATTTACTTAACAAACTTTTTCTTTGTCAGGAGAACAAACAAACCGTTATGGATGTAATGATTATTCAGTAATATGTTACCATAATATGCACAGTGCAGTAAAATCAGTTTAAGAAGCAACTCAAAAAAAACACGATCCACTCACAAATTTGATCATTTCAAATGCCAAATTCAAATTAATGGAAAACATGAAAATAATATTCCATATTTTGTATTTTATGTTCTACACTTCATATTCCACATATTTTATTTCAACCACGTATATACTGTCTATGCACTACATTACACACTAGAGGGTGCTGATGGTGTAGTCTTTGATTCATTGACCACTTCCATCTTGAGTCTGCCA
>JAQNCA010000005.1:8878256-8888825 GCA_029783725.1 Acanthurus tractus | reverse complement strand
AACATTCAGCATTAGCCTGCAATCCTATAAAATATCTGTGTTTGCATGACACGTTCTACCTTTGCAGTGATTCTTCCCTCTTTGTTGCGTTTTATAGAAATGTAACAGACAGTGACATTCTTGCTCTGGAGAGACGATTGCTTCAAACTATGGACATGATTGTTAGCAAGAAGAAACGGTGAGGGGAAAAAAAACTGTTTATTTTTTTTTTATTAGAAGGAATAAAACTTATATATTATTCCACCATGATTTGTCTTGTGTGTTAGGATTGCCATGACAAGGAGGCAGATGTACCAGCGTGGAGAGGACCAGAACAAACAGACAGGATTCTGGGGCATGATCAAGAGTGTCACCTCCACACAAACAGGCAGCGAAAGTATCCTTCAAACTGACATGGAGTATAATTTCAAAAGGCCTTAATTTGTAGCTGTTTCCAAATAACTATGTACAAATTATCTTCAGCATTTATGGTGGATATCAGCCTTGACCTCTTTTTCCAGACCTCTCTTTGATCCAGCAGGAAGTCGATGCTCTAGAGGAGCTAAGTCGACAACTCTTTCTTGAGACAGTAGATCTGCAAGCCACCAAGGTAACACGCTTGTGTACACATGCACAAACACACACATGAATGCATGGAGAGATAAAATAAATTAAAAAAAACAAAATCTAGAAGAACATGAAAGCAATAATCTGGAAGAAAGTTATGCAGAGGTCAGACATTTTTTTTTTACCTTATACGAGTTTTTTTTTTTTGAAGAAGTGAGTGATTAGCAGGTTTGCAACATTGGTCCTCTGGCTAGGTAGACGTTGTCTAGTACTTTAACTAAATTCAAACAGAAAGCTGAATGCTGTTACTGACAAATATACACAGAATTATCACCTCAATTTACAGCTTAAAGGAATTTCAGCTCATTGTTCATCTGTTTGTCCAACAACTTTAGTGTTTATGTTCATTGGCTCTTTCTCATCGTGTCATTTTTGGCCACATCAGGCAGCCTTTTCAAGAGAAAAAGTTCTTAATACACACTACACACTACCTGCTCAGCGTCAAAAGACAGACACACAGTGAATGACTGACTGGTAAACATAGTGGAGAATCTAGTGAAAAGCGCCACATTTTTTCCTCAAAAGTTGGTGGAAACAAAAAAAAGAGTTAGGAGGAGAGATTGATTAGTTTGCCACTTTAGGTAGAAATAGATATAATACAATTCTTTAGCGATTAATCAAGACGATTAAAGTTAAGTGTCATGGTCTGTTACAGACAACTACTAATTGCATGTCAGCACTGTCAATAATTTATTCAAACATCTCTTAAAACAAATGATCAATATAGAGGCATATTTTCATATTGGTCAAATATATATTTTTAAGTTTTGCACATATTTACAAAGAAACTCAGCCCCCTTGTAAGTGGTTTGTACATGCACAATGGATAACTTACTGGCAAAGTTGCAGTGTCATTAAATTAATTTAATAAATACAGACACCTGGTGGGAGAAGATAATAATGTTCAGAAATATTTATTAACTCTTGAATTGTCTTAAAATTAGCATCCAGGTAAATAAAAGTGTGCTATATACCTTTTATCAACTCATTCTATGTGGATACATTGATTCACACTGAAATCTTTTGTGACCTGAACTTACATTACATTAATTACTTAAATACTAAAAAAATAATTTCACATTTGTTAATGTGGATGTAATTTCTTTGGATTTTTTAATCATTCATTTTAGACTGTTAACAATTAAGTGATCATTAAAACCGACTGAGTTCTTTCTGCATTGTAACTCATGTTCCAGGTTAGATTTTTGGCTGCATGTCATGAAGTCAAAATTTTCTTGAAACTCTAACTAACCGTCTACATGAGTCATTTTGCCACAGTCAAGAAGTTCATTCTTCACTGAGTTGAAGGTTGATTCGACAGTCATTTGTGCTGAAAGAGAAGCTAAGAGAGAAATTTGTCAGAAAACCTTATTAGATATCTGTGTTCGATTCATCTTTGATCATTTTCAACATAACAACAACAGAAGTGGCAAGAAGAGAGACCAGAGCAAGCAAGGTAAGATATTCATACCATGAAATATGTAGCACGTTTTATTCACCACTGCACTGAGATACAAAACTACCGTTTTCTTTTAACAAATGAGTGATATATAAGATAAATAGGGTTTTCAGCCAGCACATACAGTATCAGCATTTATCAGTATTTTGGTAGCTTGAATCTTTCCGAAGTTACTATAAAAATCTACAGCTACTTCTGGGTGCTCATAGTTCTTGTGTAAATAAAGAATTCACATAAATGTTTCTTGTAATAATTAGAAACTACAATTATAATTCATAATGTACTCTGATGTGTTCACAATAGGCAAATGGCTATGAAACAAAAAATCTAAACATGACATACCCTCTGATGATGTGAAAAGATGTATTTCCTTGCTTGCTCTGCACAGATGTTTAACATTCAGGACACCAGAAGACTGATGAACGCAGAGAGAAAAGGAATGGATGAGAGGTTGAAGATAATAGTCAACAAAGAGTCTTTAGAAGTATGCAACGGCAGCTGCCAAATGAAAACAACATGCAGAAGAGGTAATCAAACAGTAAAGAAAAGATCAGACAGCTAAAGATGGACCTCCAGCGAGTAAAAGAGCAGATTAGAAGAAAAGAAAAAGTGATTGGCAATCTTTAATACCAGCTGTCTACTGTTGAGAAAAAAGTGAAGGAGCTGAAAAACAGAGATAAAGAGATCACTTGTCTTCATCAGGAACTCAAAGCCCATATGGAGGAAACAGAGCAGATGAACACATCTGTTAATGAACTGAAAGATTCCAGTGGGTTTTAAAGCACAAAGGAGAGAAAGAGCTCCTTGCGGATAAAGACAACGAAATCAGAAAGGCTGATAAAAAAACAACTGCTTGTACCAGAGCTCATGTTGACACCTTTGCACAGCTCAGTCCTGTGCAGTCTGCCCTGAAACAGAGTCAGCTGGAATGTGACGCTCTGAAACTACAGCTAAAGAAGCAGCTATCAGAAAGAGATGAGAGCCAAAAAAATGAGCTTTAAAGAACAGCAGAGAGAGCTTTAGGAAGGAGCTCAAAAGAGAAGGAGAACAGCTTTAGCGAGAAGTTGTGGGAGGCAGCAGAAAATTTTAGAAAGGAACTTGCAGAGAGGGAGAACTTTCAGACAGAGCTCTCCAACAATATGTAGACTTCCATAAAACAGCTCTCTGCCCTCTGTGAGAGTTGGGAGAATAAAGGAAAACAATGGGAAAAAGAAAACAAAAGAGCTACAGGAGATGCTTTTGGTCAAAGAAAAAATTTGAAACTACCAAGAGGCAGACTTAAAGGAGGATCTCCATCTTGTGAAACAGATAAATGTCCAGCTGAAGGTATGCTGCCTCAGCTTATACTTTGGTTTGTTAATATTTAACTTTGGTGACTTAAGACCTTTGGGAGTGAGATAAACTCATGCTGTTTTTTTTTTTTTGTTTTATTTTATTTTATTTTTTTAATTTTCGAAGCTTTTAATGGAAAAGAGAGACCATTGCATCTGGAGCTGGATCCTTTCTACCTGAAAACAGACACCTTCCCTTCTTCTAACCCACCTTTTCCCCTTATTCTAACTCAGGACAACTCCAACCCCTAACCCCTTTCTACTCCCACCCTAACTGAACTCCCCGTGGCTTTTCCTACCCTTCCTACCCCAACTCCCTTTCACCCTCTTCACCTTCAGTACTTCATCCTCTCCTCTCTTCCTACCTCAAATCTCTCCTCTCATCCCTCCCTTTATTTCTCCTCTCTATTGTTTAAGAAGTTTCCTTAACTATGTAAACCAAATATAAATGTATTCGTCTTTTGTCTTTGTGAGTAAATACAATGTAAAAAAACATTACAGTGACCTCAATAAAGGATTGATGTGCAAAATCTTGACCAGAGCAATTTCAGTGATTTAAACACAGCAGCTATGGCCGTGTTCATGACTGTTCTCAACATGAATCTATCTCTTCAACTATACAAAGGAAAAATGTGTATATTTCACTAACACACATATTTATCCACACATTATGATTATTTTACTAAGTTTAGTGAATGATTCAATCAGTATTAACTACTATCTTTCCATATCTCAGGAGCGAATTGAGTACTCCAAGACATTCCAGGGGAAATACTTCAACTTCCTCGGCTACTTCTTTTCCATCTATTGTGTTTGGAAAATCTTTATGGTAAGAACACAAATGTATTTTTGCATTATCTCACACTGAACAGGGCTGTAGTGGGTTTGTAATCGCTTGATGACAATCAAGTGACGACGTGCTCAAGACAGTAGTTTTGTTTCAGTGGTTCAAGGCTCTGTTCACCTTTGGTAAATGGCATAAGACAGCTGCTGCACACGTTTACAGTTTACCCACCCTGTTTTTTTTACCACTGCAGCCCTGAAATTGACCCATAGATGGAGTGAGTGCTACAGCAGTCTTACATAATCTGTCTTTTTTCCTTCCTTTGGACACATAGTATAAAATTGTTTTTATTTTAAACATCCCTCCTCTTTCTATATAGGCCACTATAAACATTGTGTTTGATCGAGTTGGAAAGACAGATCCAGTGACGAGGGGTATTGAAATCACAGTGAACTACTTGGGCATCCAGTTTGATGTAAGACACACGCACACACACTCACCTGCAGAATTAATCACGTCATACTGCATGACTCCCTGTAAAGATAATTGCTGGTCTATTATCTACCCTCCACTTGCTTTCTCAGCAGTAAACCTGGACATGATTGCTTTTAATCTCTTCCCACATAGACCATTATTTGATTGAGTTCTCAGAGTTCACGTTCACAGAAGACAGCATTACGTCTAAACTGAGAAGAATAAATACTGAATGGGAATTGAATGTTGGCATCCTCTGTCCCAACTCCGATTTCCCTTTTCATTGCTTTACTTTTCAAATTCCTCTCTCCTTTTTCTCCTTGTCACAGGTAAAGTTTTGGTCTCAACATATTTCTTTCATTCTGGTGGGAATAATAATTGTGACATCCATTCGTGGCTTACTCATCACCCTCACTAAGGTAAAACGGACTCATGATATACTTTGAAATGGCTGTACAGCTTGAGGTTAATATAACAGAGATATTTTGTGAATGGTATGCTTGTATGACCAAACTTTGAATACCTCCTCATTTTTAGTTCTTCTATGCAATATCAAGCAGCAAGTCCTCCAACGTCATCGTGCTTGTCCTCGCTCAGATCATGGTGAGTGTGTTGCTTTATTGTTGTCTCTTAATGCAGCCTACAAACAACAGGGAAATCCAAACTTGCTCTCTGTGTCTTAGGGGATGTATTTTGTTTCATCTGTGTTGCTGATGCGTATGAGCATGCCTCTGGAGTATCGCTCCATTGTAACAGAGGTTCTGGGAGAACTGCAGTTCAACTTCTACCACCGCTGGTTTGATGTCATCTTCCTGGTCAGCGCCCTGTCCAGCATCCTCTTCCTGTATCTCGCTCACAAACAGGCACCAGAGAAACACATGGCCCTCTGATTCCCTACACATTTTTACACCTGGATGGGATCCCTTACTCCTGAATGACTCTAAATCAGGAATATAGGTATATCCAGAAATCGCTTTATTTTTTTTAATAAAGGATATAATTGTATGGACTTTTCCTGAATCAGGAATAGTTAATTGTTGGATTATAGTGATGGGGAACGATCCAAGCACATGAAAGAACAACTTTGAATGCAGACTCTTCATTTGAGTATTTACAGACAACACCAGAATTAAGGAATTTATTTTTACCTTAAAATGCAAATGTTTTTTTTCTTCTCTTTGCTCTTAAATTTTCATTATATTGGCTAAAACAATCTTTACTTTCTTTTGTCTAAACACACTGGAGCATAAATGTTCACACTAGACCTCTGTGTCACTTGGACCGAGGTGAAGATGGTGTATATCATGGAAAGATTGTGATGTCACTCATGATCTCCGTCCTGAAGCGACTGTTATTATTAAAAATATGTCATTGAATTGGGAACAAAAACAAACACTCATAAAGTCAGCTTTATTCACTTATTTTGTGTTTATTTATTTGTGTTCATGAGACTGTCATTCACTTACTTTATTTCAGAAATAGATATAGGTAAAAATTAAATAAAGGCAGCAGTGTTTTTCACAGAGGAAGAAAAATACATGATAGTACATGGTATATATATTTGCAGCAATATTAGTTTAGCTTAAGCTCTGTAGGCTGTAGTTATCTTGGTAACATTGATAATCTCAGGTTTGGAAAAGACATCACTCAGATCATTGCAATGGCTCATTTAAAATAGATCTACTGTTTGCAGGAAAGAAAGACAAGTCTTTACTCCCAGCCCTTTTATACATCACATGTTTTGCTAAGATTGAGGAAGCTACAGTGAATTTTAAAAGTCTTCAGTGTCCTTGTTTGGTTTTTTGTTTTCCTTTATTTTTCTCTCTTTATCTCTCCTGTTAAATTAATTGGATGTGTGAAGCCATTTACTGTTATAGAAGGTTGGATCAAGTTTAGATTGACAGGTCGAATCAGAACAACAGGTCCTTTTGCCGTCTTCTTAGAATCTCAAATCGATACTGCCGTAAGATGAAGACGATGAGCTCTAGAATAGAGAAAAATAAAATCATAGTTATTTTTAATTAATAAACAGTTTTGGGAATCAGTTTTCAGTTTAAAAAATGAACAAAAAATCACGTGATATGTGTTATAGATTTAGCCCTTAGTGAAGATGTAGCAAGTTCATGACCACCTATAAACAAACCAAGAGTGAACAGCCAGTTTCTCTAAGAGACTGTACTTTAGCTTAAACTCAGGCTAATGCTATCCTTAGGGAAATACATTTCTCCAAAAGGATGGTACGTTACAGATGTGTATTTGTTTTGTTAGTTTAATTTATTATATAAGTTATAATTTGGTAGAAAATGTTGATTTTTATCAAAACTACAATTTCCAAAACCAAGGACACTGAATAATGGTACTGGTAACTGAAAAAATATCAACTAAGTAGGCAAAATAAAAAAATTAACTTTTTACAAGTCTACATATCAACCAAGAAAACCACCAAAAACTTTAAAACATTATCAGGATAGTCTTGTGTGCTGCTGTAGTTGCTGTTCTGTTATCAATGACCTTATAGCTAAGCGACGAATCACAGCAGCGTAGACGAAAACAGAGATAACATCTCCCATGACGCAAAGTGCTGGAACCCACATCAGGAGTTTTTTTTAAACAATTACCATGTGCTATTTTATCACTAAATGCACTGTAGAGTTGAGAAACCCACCAAGCACCTGCAAGGGTAGCTTTGTACCCACTGACTGAAAATGCTCACTCAGTCTTTGCTCGGCCCATAGTCACACAGAGCTTTCATTATGCTGCTGCTATCAAGAGGGAAATGTTCTTAATATAACCGAACCAGCATTAACATAATCGAAAACCATCAATTAACAAGTTTCATAACAAAAGTGAAAAGAAGTTTTCGAATTCATGTTTCAGTTTGTTATTTGATTTGCACACATGCAGTCAGATGAAGTTAAAGTCTTTTTTGCTAAAATCTCTGTCCGAAGCTTCTTCTCTGTTAACTAATGATACTGCAGTCAATCTCACAAGCCTACCCCCCCCCCAATCTTTTCACCAACCATGAAATAATGTACAAAATATCACTGCAGTCCATCTGATGGTACTTGAGAAATTTCAGTCTAAAAAATGATCTGACAAACCAACACTTCCATAACTATGCCACTACATTGCTAGCTATACCACTACCTTAAATATACCAGCAAGAATTTAGAAAACTGCCACTCACCCTCGACCTTGATGATCCAGCAGAGGATTCAGATCTGGCCTCATCCTCACGTCTCTCCTCCAGGCTGGTCTCAACAGTGTGTGTAGAGTGGACCTGAACGTAAGAAGTTTCCTCCAGGAGATGGCGTGTTATGGCGATATCGCTTGCTTTGAGTTGATCATAGATGCTCTTCTCAACCACCAGCATCTCCAGGTGGTTGCCACTGCTGCGGATCATTTCCACAACATCCTCATGGCTTTTCTGCTCAACATTAATTCCGTTCACCTCGACCACAAAGTCGTCATCCTCCAGACCTGCCCTGTCAGCCGCTCCACCCTTCACCACCTGAAACAGAGTGCGTCTTACTATGTTGATTTTAAATGGTAATGATTAAATAATGGGCATGTGTGCTAACTCTTACCTCCTTGATGTACTGCCCACACACACCCTGGATGCCATTAAGGTGAAAGCCAAAGCCAGAGGAGGTCCTCTCCATCTTGCACAGTTTAGGCCTGAGCCCACCCCTCCTCCTTTGGACGGGTGGGGATGATTTGACCACGACAGATGAACTGACTGCCTCTGTGTAACTGGGGGGTGAGTTGGAATCCTTCATCTCCTCCCAGAAAAGCATAGGAGACACTTTGCCCTGTGAGATACACAAGGGGTATTACATTATATAGATTGTCTGGAGTCTGTGAAAGAGTTTCAGATTGGCACCCTCACTTACCAGCTTATATATTTGGTCCGCCTGTTTGTCCATCACCAAGAGGCAGCAGTCGGTGCCACTACGCTTGATCATGTCCACCACCTGTTCATGGCTGTGTTCCTCCACCAACTTGCCATCAACAGCCACCAGCCTGTCCATGTCCTTTATACCTGCTCTTTCTGCTGGGCTGCCTCTGTCTATGTCCTTGATGAAGTGGCCTGTAGTTATGAAGCACACTTATAAGAGACAGACTCCCCTGTGGAATTTCATCTTTATTAAAATTACCAGGTATTTGTGAAATAAAAATTTGCATTATGGCCTTGCCTGTTAGCGTGGGCACCTCCTTGAGCGTAAAGCCATAACCATCAGGTCCTCTGGTCATGTTGATGATACGTGGCTTGTGTGGAAGGTATTCAGTTGTGGCCAACCATCCTCCTACCTTAACACGCTTGTTCCGGTAGTACTTTTCTGTTTCTTCATCGGCCAGCAGGAACATCAGGTTGCTACCAATCTGCTTGATCTTGTCAACGACTTGTTCGTGCGTCAAATTTTCAATGTTGTCCCCGTTGACCTCCAGCAGATGGTCGTTGTTCCTGACTCCTGCCTTGAAAGCCTCACTTCCTGGAACCACCTCTGTCATGTACAAACCCTCCTGGCCTAGAGAGGAAGTAATGGAAGACAGAAATGAAAATACTAAAACACCAGAAATATTTCAGGGCATATTACTGAGACAGTTTGTTTTTCAGCATGTCACAAATAACAATACTATTATTTAGATTTAGGTTTACTATTAAGACATATTTGATCGACAGGTTGTGCTTGTAGCTACGACTGAGTTCTGCCACTCAGTTGCCATCTGCCAATTGTTTGTGGACCAGACCTTTATCTAATTAAAAAAGGATAGAGCCACAAGTCTTCGTTTGATAATTAGGACATAAATGACTGCATATATAGAATCAGCGGTCAAATCTGACACTTTTAAAAGCTTGCACTTTACAACAAAAAAGAAAAGCTTTGAAATGCCCTTCTCCCATAAATTAGACTTCTGCCAGGCATACTTGTAAGGCTTTCCTATCAAAAATGTTGTAAGAGGTTAGTCTTCTCTCTTATAACATCTTTTTCTGCCTCTCCTGCTGATCTAGCTTTTCTTGGTAAAGTTGCATTCTGGGTAATGAAGGCACAAGGCTTTGATAAGTAAGAATTTGTGGACCAAAAACTTATGTCTCTTCTACTGAGATGACTTCATACTTAATTAATAAGAGTATGTTTCTAATGTGAGTCCAACATTGTACAGTGCAGTCGTTTGGAGGAATCCTCTTTTAAGAAATGACAGTTAACATCTGTAGACTGGATATAATGTTATTGGTTTTTATCACTTTTTAAATAAACCGTGTGCTTACATATGAATACTAACAAATCATTAGTAAATAATTGTTACAATGATCCAACAAGTCTGTTGTCTTTAAGTGAGTTGGTGTAAAGAGCAAACTCTAAAACTGTGTTTTCTCTTTGGTGCAAAGTGTCAAGGCTATTTCTCCTCAGGTGTGTTGTGGTTGGGTGGAATCAGAGGATTGCTCTTTTGCACCTGTAACCACACCCACTGGTGATGTAACAAGGTCCTGGAGTACACCTGTGCATCACTGAAGCAAGGTTAAAGTTAAACCAGTGAAGGTCAGCAAAGTTTATGACTTAAATGTTGTAAAACAAACACAAATCATTTTGGAGGAGGATATCACAAAATAATCACTAAAAAATGTAAGATTTTAATTTCAATAATGAGATTTTAATTTAGCAAAAGCAGAAGTTGTTTCGAACACTGACTTGCTACATGTCTTTCAGCCTTTTATAAAGACACAAGTTACAAGCTGTACACCTTTATAAAGAGCACCTTATCAGACAGTAAAAAAAGAAATTAATTCTTCAAAGACAAAGTTAAAAACTGAAGCATCATCTAACTTTTTTTGTCTTCAAGTTAGATTCAGAAGAGGGAGATAAATAAAACAGCTCTATTAGTATGTTGTAATTTGTGCCTTTTAAATATTC
>JAQNCA010000005.1:8837848-8851707 GCA_029783725.1 Acanthurus tractus | reverse complement strand
GAAAGTGGACACACCTAAGGGAGACAACGGGAAGATACAGTACAGACAAGATAACACAGTCCATCCCTGAACCTGATCCACACACACACACACACACACACACACACACACACACACACACACACACACCCACACACACACACACACACACACAAACATACACACATGAACACACAGTTTGTCTTCACGCTGAGGACATGAAGAGTAATTTCCCGTCTTGCCCTGTCAGGAGGGAGATGGCTGATCACAACAGTGGCTTAGCCAAACATGATATCTTATACCAAGATCCAGATAACCATCCCACCTCCCTGCCTTGCACTATATTCATTGGAAAGCACGTCTCCACAGAGCCCCTCATTTTGTTCCCTGTTATTGCAGATATTATGTGCACATCAACAAACATGTTTTGTTGCCTCAGTCCGAAATCCATTCTTAGCCGTAATAACTTTTCATTCATCACAGGAAAGATATCCGAGAACAGACAGCAGCACGCGTGTTTACTTATTTTTTAAATCATCTGTTTTGTTTTCCTACAGGCATATCAGTCAGCATCTCCACATTTAGCCTGGTTGCCATAGCAATTGAGCGCTACAGCGCCATCTGTAACCCCCTGAAGTCACGGGTGTGGCAGACCCGGTCCCATGCCTATCGGGTGATTGCAGCTACGTGGGTGCTGGCCTTCGTCATCATGATCCCCTATCCAATCATCAGTCACTTGGAGTCTTTTCAGCGTCCCGACAATACAACTGCTCATCAGTGTCGCCACAAATGGCCCCTCGCAACAGCAGAGCAGACCTGGTGAGTGTTTGGGTTTTGAATGGTGTTTTAAGTCTTTTAAGGTCTTTTAAGCAACCCCCCAATTCTTAAAACAGTTTTACAACCAACTTCAGACTGACTGTTTATCTGCAGCCTGACAGTAAACTCTGTCTAGACAAAATATTGAATTAAACTGTTAAATTTAGCTTTATTTAAGGCTTGTTTTTGGTGAGACATGGTAAGATTTTGTTTCTGAGTGTAGAAAACGATTGACTGTTTGCTTCACTGAGAGCTAAAGTGTACTTTTTTGTATCAACGTACTAAATTTGATGTCATTTTAGGATCAAAATTGTCACTCAACGTGAGCTTTGTACAGTGGGAAAAGGAGTTCTCCTCACTGGCTAGTTTTGAATTTAAAAAAGTGGATGAATATTTCTGGTCAACACTTATTCACAGCAACATGCAACCACTCTGATCCTATAAAGCCGCTCAGTAAATCTCATTGAAAGATTAAAAAGCACAATATCAATTACAGAACAAACACAAATTTATAAGCACCTCCTAACTACATACACACACACACACACACACACACAGTTTCTTACATGTTTTCAGATCAAGATGTCCACTCTTTAGGTAGAAACTGTCCATTTGTTGCTATGATGCATTTGCTTCCGGTAATAACATCATACCAACATGCAGCAGTAACCCTCTTGTTGTAATCTGCATCATCTGCAACACTGACAGAAAATCAAATTTAAAAAGTGAAGTAATTTAACTGGAGGTCACCAGCTGTGTCCTGTCTGTGCGTTATCAGATGATATTCCAGTGTAAACCAGCAAACAGCAGCACTGAAACCGCGACTCACTGAGGAGAGAGATCTCGTATTTCAATGGGACCTTCCTGGCTGAAATAAAGATAAACAAACAAAACAAAAAAAAACCTTGCAGACAGATCTTCCATTTATCTTTACTCTCCCGGTGCTTTCCGTCTGGACAATGTGCTGTTTCGTATCAAATAAACTTTAGATGAACTGTGTCTGAGGTGTGTTTGTGTGTGCGCGTGAGTGTGTGCGTGTGTGTGTGTGAGTGTACTTTCCACTGAGCACGACGCACTGAAGCATTCACCTTACTTCCATGTTTGGACCTGGAGCCTGTTTGCTCTCACTTTCTGTCTATTTGGTGTTTTCGTGGAAACATTAGAGCATAAAAGAGTCCAGACGGATGTTTCTACGTGTTTTGGACTTAAGATGGAACAAGCTTGGGGGTATTTTCAGTCCACTTTGTTTATATCTGTGTGTATTTGTGCTCAGTTGAAAATGATATTTTTGTATGTGTGTGTATTTGAGCGCTTTTGTGTTTCATTCTGTCCTCATCCGACTTTAGGCTTTGTTATGGATGTATAAATCTGTGAATGGATATGCGACTCAGTCTACGTCTAGCATTTTAATTTCTGTATGTGTGTGTATTTAGTTATTTTTTTAAGGTCCCAGCCATCCTTGCAAAAAACACAAAGAGTATATTTTAACATTTATAGCATTTTATATGCAGCAGAGGAGGGATAATGTGGTTATTGGAGAGAGACCGAGAGACAACAAAGACTCCTGTCAATTTTAAAATCTTGGACATCATCAATCATGGTTCCAATTTTCTAAGTTGCAACTTACTTTCTAATCCAAGCAACAGCAATTTATAGCATAAACGTGTTACTTATAGGAAAATATGTGACATTGGATAATGGTCACATCAGTATAGATGAGATATGCAGCATGAAAACACCAATTGTTGCTGCAGATTTGCTCTGGAATACTAAGATATACTCTAAGAATACTCTAACTTGACTTCAACAGATACAAAAAGTTTTTTTTTGTTTTTTTTAAAATGTTAGTCGGATAGTTGCAGGAGTTTTCTGTGGATTGGCAAATTATCCTCAGAACAACAGTACATTAGGCTGGTCTTTCTGGGCTTCTCAGAGATCTTTATCTGAACAGCAAATAAATAAATATATAAAAAATATGTAAGTACATAAATAACTAAAAAATCTTTAACCCTGGTGATAATAATACCCCAATATATGAGAGGTACTTTGGAGCTTCATGAGTGCCTGCTTGCTCCATTATCCCTATACATGGACCCTGGGATCTTGACCTCTCACACGGTCTCTTTTAGGTACATTCTGCTGCTGCTTGTGCTGTTTGCGATCCCAGGGATGGTTATGATTGTGGCCTATGGACTGATCTCCAGAGAACTTTACAGAGGCATCCACTTTGAGATGGGCCACAAAAAAGACTCTACTGGTAAGGCTTTGTACACTACATGTGGAAAACAAAAAGAAAACATTCAGGTTAATCTTTGAATAATACCAGAGAATACGGCTTGGCTCACAGTCAGCAGTAGTAAAAAAATAAATTAATGGGAAGTGCAGCAGTGAGTAAAAAACAAAACAAAACAGTAAATGCAGCATTACAAATGTCCATGGGTAAATGCCAAAATCTCTGTTGTTGCTGTCGTCGGAGCTATCTAGAGACAGTAGAAAAGCATCAATACCACTCTGTCACATTTACACTTATAGTGTAGTTGCAGGCTAAATTATGTTTTCTCTTAAAAGCCAAGTGTTAATTAATCAAACCTCATAAATCTGTCGGCTAAGAGACCCAGCCTTTTTTAAATAAACGTATTAGTCCTGTTCTTCTCACTGACATTAAAGCTGTTGTTTTAATAAACACCAACATAAAAATAGTCCTCAAAGCTCAGATTTAAGAGTCTTATGACCGCATAAGACTCAAGTTTTCAGGATGGAAACAACATGAACTGAACTTCTTTAAAAATAGCATTGACTTTTTCTGTCCGTTTAAGTAAGTATGGAAGTATGTTGGTTTGTTATTTCAGTGATATGGACAGATTGTAAATATATAAATGTGTCTTATCAGGCAGTATCTCATATTTAATTTTAATGATGATCTGATTGCAATCACATAATTCAGCACCTACCAACCAGGCTCTAAATGTTAGCATTTACATTCCTTTCACGATTTATGTGTACAATGAGAAACTTCATCCCAATGACAGCAATTTCATTAACGGCACAATTATTGTAATGTGTGCAGGTTAAGTGAAAGATAACCTTTTGCGGGTGTATGGGAGTGTGTCTGGGGTAACAGCAGCATGGAGCGTGTTCGCTGGTGCTCCATTAGAGGATGGAATTGGCTGGCAGCTGCAGGCCTGGACATCACCATCTGTCTGGGCTCTGAGAGAGCGGTTGTCCAAATAACAAAACAACAACAAAACTTTAGAAACAAAAAGGTGAAAGTAAAAAGAAAGAAACCAAAACAAACAGGAAATTAGGAGGAAAGGGATAATCAACTTCTGATATAACCCCTTGGAAAATGTGCCTGATTTAATATTCCAAGAAGGGTTTCGCAAATTGGTTCTAATGACGTATAATGAAGATGCCCGTGCTTGTTTGTATTTGCCTGCCTAAGGGCTCTTATTAATGTACGATGTCCTTTGTAGATGGAAAGCTGGGTAGCTTGATTTTATCAATAAATTGCAGTATCCTCTGATGAATGATAACTTGGCTCATTTGTTAATGTTAATTTTTAGGAATTAACTGGCTGCAAAAGGCAAGTTATTTGAATGGTCACAAATTGTTCTAATCCAGTGGCTCTAATATTAGTCAAATATATGAAAAATACTTTAGTGGAATGGAATAAATAACTGCAGCCAGTAATTTAGAGAAAGCATAAAAAACTTACTATTTCCAAAAACAATAATCCAAAAACCCCACTGTGCACAGTTTGAATTATATCAAGTTTGAGTGCCACAATTGTCTGTACTTGTACCAGTTAAACTTAGTAGCACTATGTTACTCCCCTTTAGCACAAGTATCATTTGCATTGGTCCATGTTGAGTGCATGTACTTACAAGTATGTTCATGTGGCCAAAATGACCTGTCGTGTGACAAATCCATTTTTTAAGGCATCAGTCTGATTGGGGATGTTATTAATACTCAGACTTTAGTAGTTTCAGTGGAAGTGATGTTTTACATCAAGTAAAACAGCATATATATTATATATATTATAAAACAAGGTAAAAGCATGAATTATCACAAAATGGTAATATTGCTTGTATATTAGGAGATCAAGTTTTAAATACAACAGTATACAAGTATGTACTTTAGTGTAATTAACAGAAATACTATATTTTTGTACTCTGCTCTCCCATGCAGATGTGAAGAATGGACTGACCTCCACTGTGTCTACTGGCAGCGATGATGGAGATGGTTGCTACGTTAATGTTGTCCAGCGGCCACACTCGATGGAGATGTCGACCATGTCTGCGTCCAAAAGGCCAGTCAAGGCAGAGAGACCGCGCAGCAACACGTCTGAGGCCAAGCTGGAGGCCAAGAAGCGAGTAATCCGCATGCTGGTGGTCATTGTTGTCTTGTTTTTTCTCTGCTGGATGCCTCTGTACTGTGCCAACACCTGGCGGGCTTTCGATGACATCTCTGCCAAACATGCCCTCTCAGGGACACCCATCGCTTTTATCCATTTGCTGTGCTACACGTCTGCCTGTGTCAACCCGATTATTTACTGCTTCATGAACACGCGTTTCCGCAAGGCTCTGCTTTCCACGTTCTCGTGCTGCGCCACACCTTGCTATCGCCGCCGTCGTCGCCGTGCGCTGCGGGACAATGAGGAGGACGTTTTGGCAACAGGAGCCTCCATGTCCAAGTTCAGCTACACCACAGTCAGCACCATGGGAACCTGCTGAGGCAGATGGATGCAGGCCCCAGCTAGAGCAAACAGTTTCTACTTCATCACGGCACCCCACATCCTTTGTCTTTCAGCCAAGTTTGTGCTCACAGGGACAGTGTTTTAGAGTGAGGAAAAAAAAAAAACAGGCTGTATCATGAGGCAAAATAGAAGCTTTATCCATTGCTGTAAGTAAATTTATGTAGGGAAAATGTAACAAAACCCAGTCTTACAGTGTAAATACCTCCATTGCTATACTGAAAAAGCACAAAAAACAGAGTAAGCAGTTATCTCTTGTCATAGTGGACCATGGCAAAGTTTGCTTTGATGGCAGAGCATGTGTGTGCATTTGTGAGTAGTGCAGAGGATGTGAGTGTATATGGGCTATTATGTGAGGGAAGCAGTTTGATAACTTAGCAGTCATCATGTAGCTATTAAAATAGATAGAGCATTTGCTATGTAATTTTTTTAATTGTTTTATATTATATTGCAGTTGTTAATGTTTTTGTGGTGATGTAGTTGCCTTGTGGACTAAGTGCCTGGTTTCAAATATTATGTTGTATCTGTCTACTGTTGATTTGCCTCTAACATCACCACATTCACAGGCACAGAGTATCGTGAGATTTTTGGAAAAGTAAAAAAAAAAAAGCAAAAAAAAAAAAACAGTTTGCAGACGAACACCTCAGTGGTGTTAACAGCTTAGATGGTCAGTAGTGATGCCTTGTGTTGTGGTTGTAAACTGTGATGGTAGCAACCTTTGTGTTTTCAAGTGTGTAGAGATGGAGTTTTCTGTGTATGCTGAAATGTTTGTCCTTGTAGGAGAAAATATTAGCAAGCGTGATAAGGGTACTTCGACACTTGCTTTTGTTTATGAACTTCAGTTTGAGGGGAGAACAAACCTGGCTGATAAGTACCAAACACTTTCAGGAGCCAACATAGATATGAAAGTGGGACTATTTAGCCGTAACCATAGAGTGTAATGCTCCTGATACCATATGAGAAAAACTCCCCTGAGTACAACAAAAGTACTGACAGTACATAACTGTAGATATATAAGGACAAAAACTCTTATAAACTTTAACAAACACACTGGGAGTAAATTTAGTTTTGACAGAGAAACACAATGAGTGTTAAAATGAATATATTCTGATCTTATATATCAGGTGAGATTATCATTTCACATATCAGACACTTTTTAAGCACATTCGTACTGTTTTATTTTACTGAAATTAGTCCATATAGCACTTGAGATGATAAAATAAGTGACACTTTTTTGACACACTAATAAAATGCTGTGATGAAAGTTCCTGATACGTTATCAGTAGATTTAGTTCACAGTTGCACAGTGAATCGACAGCCCACCACAGCTCCAAAGTCTATTTGCACCTTTTTCTGAGTCATATTTAAATCAAGTTCACCATTGTTAAACTGGTCACCTTAAGAGTAAATGCTTACTAATAACACTCAAGAGCACCCGAACTGTATCTGAATAGAAAGCAGGACAAGAGCAGTTCAGTGTTTGTCAAGAATACAGTGTTTTACTGCTGTTTCAAGCCAAATAATTTACGTGCTTTGCTGCTGTTTAAAATGGCTGACTTTTGGATATAAATGTAAATTTGTTGCATTTAAGTGACTCAAACTACTGTGATTTTTAGTTTTTGTGTTATGTGTATAGCACTTAGCAAAACATTTCACTCATAAGAACACAGTCCACGAGTTTAGGCTAAAACAAGGGGCCACATGTTGTTGCTGTTGTACAATAGCTTGTAAACAGTCAATGTTGCTTGTATGTTGTATTTGTCACTATATATGTACTGTAAGACAGTATGAAAGTTCACTGCAGCCTTACGCTTTGTTTTAAAGAAGGTAACCAGGGGATCAAGTCACTACAGTGTAAGTTTGGTGTCCAGTGTCTTGCAGTTCCTGTTAAGCTCACCTGCAGGCTACAAAAATGCGGTCTGCGGGTTCTCTGTTTTTCACACCCCCGCCTGCCGCACCTGATTGGCTCCACTGCTCACCTCACACTAATTGTATTACAAGCTCAACCCTGCCAGGCTGAAGGGATGAGCATATTTCACTGCGTGCACTGAGGTGCTTGGCGCTGTCACTCTCACAGCTAGCTGATGTATGGCCTGCCTTTGTGAGCAGTTTTTGGGATATTTTTTGGCCTGCAGCTTTTGTTCTTTATTGTGTCTGTGCTTTCTTTGTTTACAAAAAATAAATCACAGTGACCAATTACAGCAGGTGAATAAACTACAGTGAGAATTGTATCAGCTGAAACCTTGGTGTGAGAATATAGCATATGGTAATCTTGTCGACACACCAATAAAATCTTATCTTAAATATGCATTTTGCACATACAGTGAATCCAAAATGAGATTAACATAGACAGTTCTCCCTGTTCTCAAAACACCCATATAATAAAATAATCCTGACATTAAAGGGACATGCAAACATCTCTAACTGTGTATGAACTTTTCCTGCAGCAAGAAGCAAGCAGGACATAGAAAAACTGCGACATCAGTGCTGCTGTTTGAATGAGAGGCTGATGCTTTGACTTGCCATTATACCTCTGCTAACAACCAGTTGACAATATGTAGACAAATGCCAATAAAAAGTTCCTTTTGTTAGTGAAAAGTTTTAAAAGAAGTAAAATTTAAATACAGCTTAAGCTCAGGATAAAAGTATCTGATATGTGCAGAAGCTCATGCTCTAATTAGCAGCTGCCATATATCTAAAGATAAATGTTAATGTGAACAGAAGTATTAAATTGATACTGTAAATGTCACCTTTAATCCTTTGTTTAATAGCATTACACTGGTGATCAAGCTCTATATACATGAAGCCTTTAATTAGAAAATGTAAAGAAATGCTTTCCTCAGAATCACACAGGAGAGTAATAAATTAAGACGTGTTTTAATCAAAGGCAGAATATGTTTATAAGCGATGAGTCATGATTTTCAAAACTTTAAGTAGTCCTTTTAACTAGTTCTTTAACTTCTTTTAGAAAGTTGAATATTTAATTTGACTGTTGTCTTGTCCTAACAAATACAGTTTCCTTTGATGCTGCCTATTATTGTGTTTTTTTCCAGGGGTGGTTGTTGAATTGTGGCTCAGTGGTTTTTCAGCCATTGTTGACCTGTATTTTGGCTTCAATACCTCTATAATAATCTCTATTCATCTCATGTTTTGTATAAACAATAGATTGAACTACTGTTTTCCATGCAAAAGAGCTCCATTGTAGGTACAAAAGTTAAAAGGGTACAGAAACAGTGAGTTAAGTGTCTGCTGTTATAATAAACTCTACGGTGTGTAAATATAAATAATTTGTAAGAGAGCAAAAGAGTCTCTGCTACAAATTACGCAGATTGTTGACTGATTACAATCAAGGCCTCTTTTCACATTCACACAAGTAATCAATCAGTCAGGACATTGAGGTGACCTTTACTAAGGGACACTTCCTCACTTATTCATGTGAATACTGTGCCCCTGCTGCCGGTTAAACTGCTCTTACCCCTGCACACAGAAAGCTTCTACTGGTTGTGTTGATTGATTTCTCCCTCCACCACCTTGGTCTCCATCTGTTATAGCTCCTACTACCCTGCTTGACAATGGCATCTTTTACCTTCAGCAATATTCGTGCCCTTATATCAGTCTATTGGGTTCTAGGGTGCTTTATTGGATCCTGAGCTGAAACTCCCACAGCAACAGACTGCAGAGCACCCTCACAAGCAGAGTCCCGCTTGTCCAAATAAAAGCGCCGTCATTTGTTACAATAAATGCTCGTATATTCTGTAAAAAGTGTCACTGACATATAGTGCAGCTGTGCTCAGGGGAAGTGCTGCTAGTGAACGATAAGGACACCATCAACAGGTGTAGCAGAGGGAGTCTCAGGGGTGCAGGAGTTGGCAGTTCAGGCAGGGTCATTACTGTCTGATGTGAGCAAAGCTGGTGTTTGAGGAGCACATCTGCCTGTGGGGCTGCACAGGTGCATTTGTGACAAATCTGCTCAGCAGTGGCAAGAAATTAAGAAAAAAGCCAAATGGCATTTTATGACATTTGCATTGTTGGTATTTGGAGGGTTACAAACCAATTACTTCCAGCTTGCAAAGTAGGAATAGGATATTTGATTATTAAGCTGCTTACAAATAAGGAGATCTATTATTATTTTTTCTATGGAGATATCACTCTAATCCTTTGTGTCAAGTATGCCACATTAAATTAAATTGAATGATTACCTCTTAAATAGAATCTGATTTGATGCTTTTCACACTTAAATACATCGTCCCCACTGTTGATTTGAAATGTGAAATTAGTCTCCTGCACTTAAGCTTGATGTTCTCTTCACTCATCCATCTGTCACAACATTCATATGCAAGTTAAGTCATTTTATATCACCAGACTTTCTCCTTTGCTCCAGTCGAAATTACTCCAGCTAGTGACAGCTCTGTCACTTGAAACAAAACATATGATGTCTTGGGGCACTTGCCGAAATGATTGATGCTGTTGCTCTTCCTGAGAGAAGAGTCTCAAAGATTCAGGGCAAAGAATTGGATGTTTGGCACCAATTTAATCCCACTCTTCACCTGCCATGTAATG
Source organism: Acanthurus tractus (assembly GCA_029783725.1). Classification (NCBI taxonomy): domain Eukaryota; kingdom Metazoa; phylum Chordata; class Actinopteri; order Acanthuriformes; family Acanthuridae; genus Acanthurus; species Acanthurus tractus. The sequence continues at coordinate 8,841,599 of JAQNCA010000005.1, read as the reverse complement.
TATCCTGAAGTTACACTTAACTCCACAACACAAAAGCGTAGTGTTTAAATCAAATAATTACAGTAGTGTTTTGATTATGGTTGTTTAATTAAAAATAACTATAAACAAAAATTTGCATCATGTTAGCCCCACAGAAACCAATCAGACATTAAACACAGTCTCCTTAAATTAGCCACAATAGCTAATAAAGCAGGACCTTTATATGGTAATGCAAATTTTAAAAAAAATGCAATTAATCAAAAACATAGCAAATTAGAGTCCATGGAGGTGTTGCCAGCGTTGCCTAGTTGTTATTCCATTTATTACTTAACACATTTACTTATCCAATTAAAATCTTATTCCTGGCACAGATAAGTTATAAAACAAAAATAGAACTTTATTTATTTATTTATTTGGTCAACTAATAACATTGCAGAACGTACTGAGGAGGATTAATGACTGAGAGCTACTGTAAACCTCTGGGTGTTGTTTCATTAGTGTTGATGTTTATTGTCTCTGGGGCAGATTCTGGATTAGTGCAGCCATCTTTCTGTAAATGTCAGCGACAAAATGAGGAAACACAAGCCTTCTTAGTAGCATGCAAATATAAACTGCATCAGCTCCGCTATTGTTCTAAAGCATCCATATTAATACACATAGTATTCTGATTTGTACTGAAATCTTGTGTTAATGATATGAAATCGAATCTACTCTTGTATTTTTTGCTTGGTGATGTTCTGTAAAGGAAAGAGCTGATCGTGTGTTTCAGTGATTTATAAATGTGCCGTGTTTCTCAGCAGCTCAACAAGCCGGAGGCTCATGGGGGATGAACAGGGATGAAGGGTTAGAGAAGCATATGAGGGCACATTAAGATCTACTCCAACAGTCACAGTTGCCAGGCCACCAATGCCTTAAGTGTGTTTATGTGTGTACAGTAAATGTATGTTTGTGTGCACATGTATGTGTCTGTCATGCGTTTGTCGTGTGTACAGGGGTCACTGTTGTCTGAGGCAAAACAAAAGAAGAAAGCATCTTGCAGGGTTATTTCTCCATCCATGAAAAGCAACATGGTGGTGACAAATCCGGGTCCTGATATGTTCAGGGTGAGCTTGACATCAGCAGCTGCCTGTGGTGAGATGGTAACAGAGCAGAGCTAACTGAGACCACTGTCCTTTTCCGAAACAGTGACAACTTTGAGAAAACAATCTGTGGAAAATAATTAATGTGGTATTCTTGACTGCTGTCTGCGCCGTTATCTTGACAAGTATGTTTGTGCTGCTATGACGCTATTAGGCCTTAGGTGTTTACTCATGCTTTGGAATGTGTAGTTTTCCGATCTGGTTTGTGCTCGCGACGGAGGAGGTTCAACGGGTTTACCTCCCTTAAGACGGCACAGATTCATTGCTATTATGATTGTCATCGCAGCCACTATTCGTTGTTTCTGACTTGGCAAACGGTAGAGATGTGCTATCTCTCTTCACGAGGATCATCTGGATAGCATTTGTATATTCTTAGTATGGAAGATGAGTGTATGTTGTATGTTTCCATGTCAGAGAAGCAGCCAGGATCATAAAGTAGAGGCAGATTTTTTGCCATTTGTTATATGTGATGTTTGAGATTACACGCTAACTGCTTTGGTGAACTGAGTTGGTGATCCTCATGTCTGACAGATGCACATTTGATTTGTTTTTTCCTGTCTTTTTCTGTGTCTGTCTATCTCTCTCTTTCTCTTTCTCAAACAAACACACATACACACACACAGTTATTAATGTGTATGTACAACTGGGTATCCATCCAGCTGGTAGTAGCTATTCTTTGCTTTTTGCTTCTTTGTGTAATGTTATTTAATTCTAATAAAGTCTTTGTGTCAGATCATATTAAATCTCATGTGCTTCTTGATATTCAGCTTTAATTGTATGTGGGTTTTTTTCTGTGTGAAAATGTATGAGTTTGAAACTACCTCATGATCATGTAAGTGGGAACCCGAATTCAGCAAATCATGGGTCTGTTTCAGCTGCTGTGAGCACCCAAAGGACAAGAACAGTACAAGGCCATGCAGAAACTCAAGAAGATAAAGTGCAGAGGCGTTGCCAGTAACTCATGCTCCTGCTTACTTGGTAGTTCTGCTGTGAGTGGTCTTAATGGAATAAAAAGCAAACTTAATGTTAGCTTATGGCCAGTCTCTTTACACGGCTCCTGTATAGCCTCTCAGAACACCAGCAGCCCATTAAATGTAAATAAATCTATATCATGCACTATATCATGCACACACAAAAAAAACACTGGGCTTTAATGGATATAAAAACATATACAAACTGTGACAGGAGCATTCCAGTGCAAACACATTGGTGAAAGCAGGCCAGCAGCTTGTGCAACCATAAGATTCAGTGCTGACACACAGTAAAGAGGGCAGAGGAGAGCAGATATATTAACACATTTTCAACAAGAAAACACATATTTTTTACCTCAGGTCAACTTCAAACAAAAGTTAGTTTTCTGAGATTGTTTGTTTAAATGTCCAGAACAGACTTAAAGGTTTTAATCTCAGCTGAAGGAAAACTCTGCTATCTGACAACTATTTAGCTCCTGCTGGCTATGTCAACAACTTCTGCAGATGACTGTGTAACATCAGGTGCATCATGTTTTTGTCAGTCATTTTTGCAAAAATCCGGAAAAATAAAACAAAAAAGCAAAAATATAATCATGAATCTTCTTGCATCAGGCTGAAAGATAACATGTCATATATGAGTGCAGATGATTTTCAAACACATACTGTCAGAGAAACTATGGGACATTTCACTCAGCACCTCTTCTTTGATTTTATGCCCAATCTTTTTAATTGGCTGCAATTTTCTTTTAATTTCTAACGCAACAAAACAGCTGTTATTTTGAAAGTTTTCCAGCATTTAAAATTACAAATCATGCGACATTGGATATGATATCATGCAGTTCTTATTTCTTTGTTCATCTTATAGGTGTTAAAAAGTTGAATGAATGTTCAGGGATGCATGAAACTGGTGGAGGGAGAGGAGAGGGGGGAGAGCAATATGAAGCGATGCAGATCGAGGAAGTAGAACCAGCAGGACCTTTAATCTATTTTCTGCACACAGAGTAAAGAGCACGAGAGCTCAGAAGAGACATGCTGATACGGGGATGTTGAATTTATTGTCCCTTCCAGGCATCTTTACAACATTTTAACTATAACAGATAAGTAAAGTAAAGTATAGTTTTAATGACAAGGTTCTAAAAAAGGATGACAGCCACACCAAAAAGAGAATTTGTTATTAATTCAGTAACTCTGAAGAGAGTTAGCGCAGCCACACAAATTCATAAATGGACTAATGTTCAGCCCAGAAATCAAAATGTGTATTCTGAGGGATTTTATCATTCCCACCTGTCAATAATGACACAAATCCTTTCAGCTCCGAGTGAGCAGACTTACAGTTTTCTTGACTGCTGCTGTCACTGAGACACAGTTTGGCTTGAAGAAAAAAACAAACGTGTGGCAGGTTTCTCAGTGGTAGCCACTCTCCTCATCTCAAATGAAATGAATAACTATTGATCTTTACATGGATCTGTAAATGATCTGTACTGAATTATTAAATCTATGGATGCTGCTTTTGTTGCTTGTAGCCACTAATTTCAGGAGGCAATTACATTACCAGTACTGACAGATTTCTTCTGCTGCACATACATCAATCACCACTTCATCAAGTCCAAAGATGGAAGATCAAGGTGGCAGAGGATCCAAATTCTCTTCACTGAAGTCAGC